>WSTG01000348.1:0-20365 GCA_019616325.1 Ceratobasidium sp. 394
AATTTCTGGTATTGATAGGCGTCGAGCTGATATCTTATGGCACCTAGCACACTCTCGTCACCTAACGGCATGAATGTGTGATAATAGCTGAACCCTCTGGCCCACCAACCCTAGCACTTAGCTCCTCGCCGCTGGGAAGTTCCAGCCGCCTGCCTCAAGTCCTACCCATGTGTTCGAGTTGTTAATCCGAGCCTGGATTCTGGATTTGCGCCTACGATGTCAACCATCAATCTAGCTGGATTCGTTGCCCATGGCCGCTCTTGCAGCCCTGCTTTTTATCCCTCGCAACTCAAATCCATATCCGGTCAAACTACACGTCACGCAGTCACCGAGGAACATGTGGGAGTAGTCGTCGACAACTACAGCTGTGCTAGGACCGATTCCCCTGCTTCCTGCGAAACTCGAACTCTTGCGTACGCGTGCCATCTCCATCTCGACTTCCCGGCTTGGCTGGATACTCTCTATTTTGTTTACCCCTCACGACGTTATCCTTCCACCGCGTCGAGCTCCCAGCTGTTTTACCTCTCACGCTACATCTAGCCACGGTACCAGCGCATGGAATACCCAGAGTCTTTGTATCGACCCCCGCGAACACCAATCTGGGGACTAATGTCTCGGCTGCTCAAAAGAGGCCGGTGGAACAAAAGTGACGGCGCTCAATTGTCCCTGAACCGCGTACCAACCTCACGTCGTAGTTCATAACCCTATGACGCTCCCTCCGACCTCCCTAGTCTGCACAGCAATCGGGGTAGCCAGGACGGGCACGGACTCGCGAGGGATCGGACCTTGGTGTCAAATTGTCGCTACCGATATCATCCGCGCCTTCTTCGAGCCCGGGTCTTGGCCTCGCGGAATTGCGTCCGTATCGACCGAGGAATGAGCCCATGAGCGTTGGGAATAGGACTCGGAGTGAGGATATCGAGCAGAAAGCGGCAGGTTCGCTCGAGACAGGAATTGGCCGGGTCCGTCATTTGTGGAAGAGGTTTGACCCATGAACCGCACGAAGCGGATGGGGACAGCCTACGGAGCAGTAGAGCGGTCGGTTAACTGGCTCGATTCGCCGTTTGGCGAATCTGCTTCGAGTGAACGAGAGTAACGTGGCCTGGCGTCAAATTCTGCAAGAGCCGAGGCATTCCGTCTACGGGAGCGCGTCTGGATGGATGATAGGTGGCAGGGTATGGTGATGGCAGAGATGGTACTGCGAAGATCCCAGCATTGGCCGGAGGTCCGTGAATCTATTGCGGTCTATAGGTAGATCATTTTTCCGGAATGTATGCTAAGCACATTTTGTCCGAACATCCTTCAACTGGTATGCTGTGCTCTAACGGCACCGTGTTTTGGAGGCGTACTACGGTTGTAGAAACTAATTATGTACATTAAATGGTGTATAAAAGGAAATACAGAAGAGTGTGTTAAACAAATGTGAGTGACAGAAAGATGGGGTACGAAATGGCGTGCCAGCGCCCCTATTTATACCCTACGATTCCAGGTGAGTCATATGAATGACTCGGTGCGCCAATCTCACTTGACTCGATTACCTGACTCACTCACTCTCGCATGTTCCATTACATTCCAGCAGTTTCTACAACGGTTGCTCTGCGAAGTATACATATCCGCATACTCTGAATTAAGGACACTGGTCCTCGTACAGAATTGTCGTAAGCTAGATTGCTAGGCCGACGCTACGATATACGTGTTTTTGGCTCACCAATTGTCTTGGTATAGGCTTGCATACACTCAGGCTGAGTGGTAATCGCCCGTCCTTATTAGCTCGTCTCGCAGGACGATTCTTGGAGTGCTGTTCGACAAGGACCGGAAACGATTAATCAGATGCGAGCCGGTCAGCGATCCGCCAGAAGCGGAAGTTACCGCCCAAAGATCATAAGCTGTAGCATTGCTTTCAATTTCATCATCTTTGCTGATCATTGCCAATCACTAGCTTCGAGGCGTCGGGCTTGTCCTGAACCTCAAATCATGGACACGGTAAGTCGTGTATCACGCTAGCAGTATCTAACATAGAGACGATCACATTCCTAGAATTGAATCATAAACGTGAGCGTTTATAAGAACCAAGGGAAAGAACGAGGAAACAAAGTATGGAAACAGCATGGAAGCAGCATGGCATCGGGGAGCGAGGACATTCAGGAAACTGGAATCGAGATAAAAGCATGTACATCGAAGGTACAGTGGTCCTACTTCGGCAATGACGAATTAACACCAGGCTCATCACATTAAATCTTCCTCGTTCCACATGGCGCTCTAGGTCCCATGCTTCCAATCTGTCCAATAAACATGTGGTCCGAATGAGGATGCATACGCCAACCTGGCATCATCCATCGATTCCACCTCGCTCGTGCCTCGCTCGGTAATTCAGACACAGATTCCACTCCATCACGAATGCGGACATAGCTGCTCCTCAAGCATACGCCAATAATGTTCGGCTTTGGGAGTTTAAATAGCGCGGCTGAAGGGTGTTAGCTAATCACCGTGGACAATAATAGAGAGAAAATAGACATACTCGCTCCGCACATGCTTGACCACCGTGTCCCTATGAGACAAGAACGAAATGCCCAATTTCTGGCGTAAAAGGCACTGAACGACAGTCTGATCTTCTTGGTATTTGGATTGGAATTCTTTGGCCTCTTTGACTGCTCGGAGAATAACCAACAGTTTATTTTTACCCCTGGTTCGGGAGTCGGAGTCAAGAGAGTGGACGTTGGTGTATGAAATCGAGCCCTTCGCCGACCCAGTATACTCTTCAGCGAGCCGGGCGTGAACAAGTGTCTCGG
Source organism: Ceratobasidium sp. 394 (assembly GCA_019616325.1). Lineage (NCBI taxonomy): Eukaryota > Fungi > Basidiomycota > Agaricomycetes > Cantharellales > Ceratobasidiaceae > Ceratobasidium > Ceratobasidium sp. 394. The sequence goes on from WSTG01000348.1 coordinate 2,790, forward strand.
TATAATGGTGGACCTAGTACGGGGTGAGCACAAAAGCTAAATCAAAGTCGGAGAGCGCTCACCATCTCATTCCACCTCCTCACTCACTTGTCCGAGCAAAGGCCACATGAAAACCTTGGACCCAACGCTTGCAACTCGAACTGTGCAGCATTCGGCCTTCCAAGCTGGTCCAATAATGCTTTGGCCGCAATGACACCCTCGGTGTAACAGGCCGCCTCGTCCGTGTCCATAGGACTTCAGGGTCAATTTTCCTAAGCCGGTCCGAGGGGATCCGGCTTTGGACACGGGGCGGACCGGCTTAGATCATATGTAGAATAGATTGAGACTCACATGGCTGTGCTCTGCACCATGGCAAAGGTCCAGATAGCTCCAGATTAGGTTTGGAATTAGACCGAAAATAGAAAAAAGATCACCATTTGAAATTGCCCTCGATCAGATGATGTAATCCGATCTCAACGCGTCAAAGTCGCATCGCCCCTTAGACTCAACCACTACCACCACCACCGCGCCCCAACCCCCGTGCCCAACCCTTGCCTACACGACGCGTGTGCAGTCATGTTCGACGCCGCAACACTCGCCGCAGCTTGTGAACAAGCAAGAAAGGTAATGTAAACTGCATTCGGGTTCGTTCGAGATGCTAAGTGGGGGTCCAGACGAAAAAAGTATTTCCCAGTATCTCCCGGGGGCGGAGCGCGCTTGCAACTGCAAACGCTGCTATGGAAATGGTATTAAACTCCCCAAGGCGACAGTCGAGACGCATTTGAGGTGTTACGGCCCTCACCCTGACTTGCTTCCCAAACTCCCCCCTCCCGCTCTTGTTGCTGGCACTTCAATCTCACCCCCATCTCCTGTACCAAACGACTACCCACTCAATCAAAATTTCGACTCGGATGAGCCAGACGAATCCGACAATCTCCCCAACCCCGCCTCCACTTCAACGCTGCAGCCGCTGTTGCCACTCCAGATTCCTCCCGATACTCTCCCTTGCTCGTATTCTCGCTCTGGTTCGCATTCTCGCCCTAGCTCTCACTCTCACTCTAGTTCTCGCTCTAGTTCTCGTTCTCGCTCCAAGTCCCTTGACCACCTAAATGACTGCTCCCGGAGTCCTTCACCCGCTGGCTCCTTGGGTACTGACACCGAAGTCTGCCTCCGCGCCATGGACCCACACCAGGACGCACACCTCTTCGACCCCTTACTGGCACAGTTCGAATGCACCAGCATTTCCGTGCCACCCCCACTTCACATGCGCAGCGGCCACCAGGCACCCTCCGACGGAGAAGAGGACGAGCAGAACAAGGAGAGGGATGGTGAGGAGAACAAGGAGAGGGATGGTGAGGAGAATGAGGAGAGGGATGGTGAGGAGAATGAGGAGAGAGATGGTGGTGGGGGAGACGGGCCAGGTGCACAAGGCGAGGGCGGACAACCCAGTGGCCCCATCCCACGCTGTTTACCTTTCTGAGCACAAGGTCAGTAAGACAATTAAGTCTTAAATAAAAACTCACTGTTGTTTTCCGATTTCTGCGGCGCGTGTGTGCCCTTTTCTTCTCCTGGCGCTCCTCCCCCTTCCCGTCTTGATTCTCCTTCACGCCTCCTTCATCTTTGCGAATGCACCGGCTGAGAGTACGGAGTGGAAAGTGCTGGCTGAGATCTTCTGAAGGTGTGCACGATTGTTCTCTGGCATGCGCAGTTGATCTATAACCACAGCGTCGAATACCTTCCCTCACGCATCGATATTTTCTTGGAATGTGCGATTGAAATGGGGCACGAGAACCTCCCCATCGCCCACTTACTTGAACCACTTGGGCTCGCCGTTCTCCTCGTACAAGGGTGTAATATTGGCCGCCTCTTGCGCTTTTTTAAAGCCGCAGAGGCTCGTCATGGATTTGAGGACGTGGCTCTACACGGCTGGGTAAGTAAACGCTCAAATGCATAGATCGTCACTTACTCGTACAATAACCTTGTTGTATTTATTCACTACCGGATCATCTCCCTCCTGTTTTGCCTCCTCCATCTCCTCTTCCATCTTAATATCCGACATATCTGATGGTGGGCTGGGGTGTTTGGGCGCGGTGGACTTGAGCGCGACGGATTTGGACGAGGCGGCTCCGGAGGCAGGTGTGAACTTAGACGAGACAGCTTTGGGTGCGGCAGACTTGGGCGCGACAGCTTCGGGTGCGGCAGACTTGGACGAGGCGGCTTTGGACGTGGTGGACTTGGGTGCGGCAGACTTAAATGTGGTGGGCTTGGGCGCAACGACTTTGGAAGAGGAAGACTTGAACAAGGCGGATTTGGACAAGCTGGGTTTGGGTGCAACGGGTGAGTCTTCCGCATCGCTCTCCTCGAACGTGGCGTCCCGTCTCAAGCGCGCGATATGGTCTTCCAGCTTGCGCAGATTCCAAAATTCGGCTACAGGTGCAACAGTGAGTAAATATCAATGTGTATGCGGCTGAAGCTAACGTACCACTCTTCTTTTTCTTACGAGGCGAGCTGTCCAGCTCGATGACCTCCATGGCCAATTCCCGGACCACGGCGTTGCTTGCTTCCTCGTCTTCCCCATCTTCATCATCCCCATCCTCGCCCTTGTACGCATCGCTTGCATTGGAGCCATCGCTTTTGGCGCTGTCGCTGTTGGAAGCTGAAGGTATGTTAGTTCAATGTCGCTTTATTTATTATAATATGTACTCACAGCTCTTTTCCCCTTCGGATTCCGACAGATTCTCCGAGCCCGGGTTACCGACTTCTTCTAGATCAGGCGGCGGCACCGTGGCTACCAATCAGGCGGGTCAGTGATCAATTGATCTTCCATGTGCTGGGAACTGACTAACCCGCATGAAAGTCCAGGGGCGGCATGCTCTTGACGCGCGTGCCCGTCCCTTGCTCGGGTTTCCGGACCATCAATGGCGTGGGGTACGCAGACGAGCTGCGGTCTGGCACCGAGGTAAGGGGCAAATCAACGCGGTGAAAGGTTCACTTACATTTGGACGCGGGCAAGGGTGCGGGAGTCGCCTTCGGGACGCTCTCTGACCGCGGGTGATCGGGATGCAAGCTCGACGAGCCCGCAGGGGTTTGGGGGGCTTTTGGAGGCGCGTATCTGCCCTTCTTCGTCAGGCAAGCTTGGTCAGACATGGTGCAGAGAGGTGGTGGCGGGAGAGGTCAAGGGACGGGCGAGGGCGAGAGCTCGACCAAGGACTCGGCGGTTTTTCCCAAACAACCCAAACAACACGCTGCACGTCGCACCTGGGTGGGTTGTATGCGACCTGATTCGTCAAGAAGTTCCAGTGTGATTGGTGCGAAGAGGCAATCTACCCTGAATTGGTTGTAATATAGTACCAATATAGTAATATCACCGGATATGTATAGATTGCGTATTGGTCAGACCCCGATTTGGCATTCAACTGCCTCGAATAGGCTTCGAATGCCGACTTCAACCGAAGAGTGGTCTACATCTAATCCAAAAGGTGGATCTCCATCTAATCTAACCAGATCCCTCCCGTGTCCAAAGCCAGATCCCCTCGGACCGCCTCAGGAAATTCCGGCCTGAAGTCCTGTGGACGTCCCAAACGTATCCAAGTCTCGAGGGACCATTGTTAACGATATTGAGGTTTGGTTTGAAGTAGTGTCGGTTTCTGGATTGAAAGACTGGGAATAGCTCGGGATAGTATAAGGGAGGCGGGCATGGATTATCGTTGACGATGCGAAAGACTGAGTCGGCGCGAAGCAGTTGATGGCAGGCGGACGGCGATTCAAAAAAAACCATGATATTTCAGGGGGAGTGCAAACTGCAGGTTCAGTTCGGGAGTTTCAGCTGCCGCTTCCCCGCCATCGCGAGCGGTGCCGGAATTCAAGAGGGAAACGAGATCGGTTTCGATAGTCGAGCCCCAAGTATCCAGTGTATCCTCGATCTCCTTCCGCAACTCCTCGAAGTGTTCTTTAAGGGTGTCCACATCCGTATCTTCATCCAAACAGGTCGGAGATGATGGGCAGAGCCAAGGCATCGAGCACTGATGGAAAGGGCCGCCGGAGAGTAACATTGGTATCGACAAGTGCATGGCCGGGCCCATAGTAGTCTCTGAAGCAGTATTCATCCTCGCTGTCTTGGTTCGCGCTCCCATCCTGGTCCTCGCCGACCTCGCCGATCTCGCTTTCATCGTTATCCCCAACTACCTCGGAGTTGGCAGCGCTATCGCTCGATACACCTCTCTCGCCCGTAACGACTGTTCTAGAAAGACGTTTCGATGCTTGAGCTCGATCAACAGGTGACGCAGTTGACGCTAGCAATGGCCCCATCTCTCCGATTTGAACCACTCGGTGTGGTGCTCGCGATTGTTCATGAGCCAAGGAACTAATTTGGGATAGAGGTTCTACCAGACCGGGCGAGAGATCGAATTAGTGAACAAGAGGGGGTAAAACGTGCAAGATAGTTACCTCGGTCGGTCATTGACTTGGGTCCTTCAACTAAATGCGCCCACTTGCGCATGACAAACTGGGGAAATGTCCAATCCAATTCATCCCAGCCCGCATCTCCCAACCGCCTTTTGATCCTAGAACAAACGTGGTTGAATGACAAAAGCTGCTATGCTTCATAATACATACTCCTCGCGTCGCTGGCCCTTTGACGTCTCTAGTTCCTCGGCACGACTATTGGCCTCTTCTTGGAGGTACCTTTCTAGTTTGGCGCCGTGCTGCCATCACAAAATAAAGCTATAGAGTTGAAACATAGAAAAGTATCGACTTGCCTGTAGCCTCATAATACAAAGTACCAGCTGCTTATTGGCCCATGGAAGTTCTTCGTCGGCAAGTCCACCGTCGACCTTAGCCAAGTCATTATAAACCGACTCGATCCTCTCCTTGTCGGAGCGCAGGCAAAACTGAAACTGCCCAGGTCGCTCTGGCGTCGGAATTATACAAACGTCAAAGGAGAGTGATATGGATTTGAGACGTCAATACTGACTGGGTGTTCGAGGAATGAATTTTCGCAACGATTTGTCCTCAATTTCATCGGAGTTCATCATTCTATTTCATCACAAGCTCACATTAAACGATGGAAGAAATTTAAAAACACTTACTGGTCCCTGCGGCACGGGTTGCACAACCGAACATGTAGGTATGGCTCCATGGGTTTCAAAACTGAGGCTCCGCATACCTACTCAGAGATTAGAGCAAGACGTTCAGTAGTTCCAGTATTTTTCGTACCGAGCAGTATTTCGAGTAGAGAAGCGCTACATATTGTGGTTCACACAGATCATCCGGGCACCTAGGGAGACCAGGCACGTTTCACAGCGCAGTCTTCCAAATGTGCTCGGCGGAGCGTTGCATCAACAATTTGCGGAAAACCTGTTAGAGCGTGACAACGCAAGGATATCTGGTGGGGCAAGATAGGCTGCGATCTGGATGGACACCGCTATATCGATAACTTCAAGACAATCGAACGTGGCGCACCTCTGTAAATACCTCAATGGGAAGCGAGAGCATTCCAGCCAATTTTCCTTTCTTTCCGCTCTTGACCGATCTGGATCTTCCAGTATTGGCCGACTTTTTCACGGCCCGTTTCTTTCGTCGAGGAGAGGTCGGAAGCGAGCGTCTCTCGTCTAGGTGTGGCGTTATATTATCGCATTAGCAGTGGTGTAGGTAGTAATAGACATCAAATAGACACACCGAGCCAATCCTCAGATAAAGCCTCCACGGAAGCTATGAACTGAGTTAGATTGGAGCCGGGCAATAATCCCACCATATGCATCGGGTGTTCCAGGGCGGTCATCTCTACAATCCACTGGTGAGTATTTGTATAGTACCATGTGACTAGGCTTACATCAAGCGAGCTTGTCGTCAAGTCCTCATGGTGGTGGCAAACCAAGAAGAGTACTACCACGTGAGTTCCGAATACTTATGATGTCATCCAATTTGGTGAACCGTGGCGGTATCAGTCGTGGCTCTAGGCGTGCCAAGAGACAGTGACTCTCATTCGATTGGTGAGTGTACGAGCGTCCCTTCTTTATCATTCTGCTTACTGTACATATTCCGGTTCCCAAATTCAATTTCCCTCGTCCTTCTAGGCTTTTACCGTATATCCTGTGCGGCTGGTCGCTCGTTGGACTAAGCGCCTGGCTCTTCTCAATTCGTCACATGCCAGATCTGGGCGCATTTCGTCCTTCCACATCGAGCAGGTTTCGTGATTCCGCTGCTTATCATGAGGCTATACTCGACTCTCCCCCCACGCGTGGCTAGTCCTCGAGGCCGTTTTCGACTGTGTCCGTGACGAACATTTCACTTGTGCCCGGCGTTCGTCGCTTTGTTCTGGTGATTAAGGCCACAGTACACTCGACCAGCTTCATCTCCTAGCCGATCCATCGAATCACCTATATCAGATGGCATTCCGAGCTCTAAGTGCCTATGACGTTCGTGACGCAGCCATGTATGGCGACACTCTATTCTTCCCATCGAGGCCGTTTCTGTCATCGGCACTGAGCGGGCTCAATCTTGGAGCCTTGTTCCTCGGGGAACAAACTAGTAAGCATCTTACTCTGACTCATGATTCTCGACCGTGCACTCAAGTACGCCGTCTTTACGCTAGTACACACCAATTCGTAAGCTCCATCTTTCCTTCCGATAGCCCACTCCGCTCATCCTGTTTCTCAAACCCCTCGCGAACAACTTGCCGCTGCTCCATCTGCCTCGAAGATGACCGCTCCGCCAGTCTTTGCATCCCGACGCCCCGCTGTGCCCACGCCCGATGCATCTGCAGCACCTGTCGCACGATCTATCTCAAGAGCATGGTTCGCTCGGCCGGATTAACGCGTGTTTCGTGTACACAGCCAGGATGTGATCAAGTATTCAAGGACGAGGAAGTCGAGCAATGGGGGGATGGAGAAACTAAGACTAGGTGCGTTGTCCGGCCAAATCCGATTATCCCTGGATATTGATTGCAACCGGGGCCATCAGGCTCAAGTATCTCGCCGAGATTCGAAACCGTATTGATCCCTACATTGCCCTACAAACGCAAGCCACCTGTCCTCCACCTCGAGATAAGCACGTTGATGAGCGTGCGTCGCGAGAGTACATCAAACTGAATATACCAAGTCTTGTCCTATATGTGTTGCCCCGGTGCGTCTCCCCCTTAATTCGAGTGGAAGGCTTGTTTGCAATCGGAATTCTGGCAGATCGTTAAAGCTGGAGACGGATGCGATCATATGAAATGTAAGCCACTAATTTGATATTTGTGTGCAATTCGATTGGTTGACCCTGGGTGGTTGCAGATGCCCCGCCAGGGGGATGTGGCTTTGAGTTGTGACTATTCATACTATCTCTCGACAAGCGGTGGCACAGTTTCTCACAAACCTATAGTTGCTGGCTGTGCCTTTGCGACTTCCAGCCCGTCCGCCAAGATGGAAATCACCCACACAAAGAGACGTGTAAACACTGGTGTCCACTTCGCGGCTGAAGACTAGAATTTCAATGGAATTTGTACATTTCTACTTTGGGGATTATACTACATTGTACCTTGCTATTCCAAATAACTGAGACCACTGAAATACAAACAATGTTCTTGCAAACTCAACGGTAGCATGTTCAAACGGTGGTCATCCAGGCCCATATAACATTGTGTTTATTCTTGACCGTCAGTCGCCTCCTTGAGGCTCTTTTCTGTAAAATGGTTCACGTGGTCCACCAAAATCGCAAACGAAAATAACAACATCATGAAGCACCAAGCAAAACGATCGATCAAATGCGCATTTATGCACCAAATACACCTTACGTCTCATGGTTATATCCATAGCAACCCAGTACACCCCATACTGAATATTACAAGGAAATACAGATGCGCACTATAACTAATTTCACTTAGGATATGGAGCTATCGAGAAGACCACGACACGGTCGTGTTTGGCAAGACATCGGATACCGACCCTTCAGGTGCCTCCTTCTACACATCTTCTGCCTCCTGGTCGGGATCTATGCCAGCCGAGGCACATGACGGCAAGCTAATTCGTCCGTGTCCTGATGCGAACGGGGGTCCAGCCCTCAGTTAAACCGTGTCCTGCGGGCGCCGTCTTGGCCGCAATGTTTTCTGGTTCTAGGTGGGTCCTATTCACAGCGCTCAGCCCGCGCCGAAAGTACGTGAATAGCAAGAACAATTGCATTTCTGGCTGTATCTTACAACCCAACGTTAATGAACGGTACCCAGACTTCGAAATGTTCCTTCCCGGTAGCCTCGCGCCAGTGTCCAACCGCCGCATTTGACGCCCGTGCCCCACCATCCGCAGTCGACCCCAGCTTCAAATAACCGCGCATACACCCACTCCGAAACAACCAGCACGTCATTATCCCAGCCGCAAGGTATACCACTTCTTCCGACAGTCTCTTCACGCCCGTCGCTGTCTCGCGCGCCGGTAATAACGCTAGCTGGGGTGTGCTTGAGCGAATTCTGGGAGATTTCTGGGAGGTCAAGTGAGCCGTCGTGCAGGTGAAACACGGAGATGGTCGGCTCCTCGACGAGTGTGTAGAGGCGCCACAGGTTGATCAAACGATGGTTGAACTAGCATTAATGGAGCTTGCAGAGACAATCCAAAAGGTGTGTAGTAGAAAGATGAGCGTCGAGGCGCGGAACATTCCTACGCCGAGTGAAAAATGAGAAGGCCAAGGAACCCGGTCGAAAGCAAAGAACCATAGTGCTAGAGGGCTGCTGTTAACGAAACGAGGCAGTATTTTGTTCGTCTCCATGGCGTTCCAGCTCCTAGACAGCCAAACAAACTCAAGAATCGACCACTTCGGCATCCAATGATGCTAAAGGAGCCGGGAGCAAACATGGTCCGACAAACGCCCAGCATTTACTCCGGCCCGCCCCTTCAACCCATTTCTCCCCGAAGTGTCGGATGATAATAAAAAACGGTGTTCATTGTGACAACAATGTAGTAAACACACGCAAACCCAAAAAAATACAATTCTTCGCCATTTTTATCCCTCCTAGCGCATCTTTGTGGTCACACGTGGTTACAGTATATCTTGTATGTTGATAAAGATGTTGGTTGCCGGGTGACGGTAAAACGGTGCGCGCAGGCGCTTTTAATATTATTATCCAAGTTAGCTTGTGTCAACTTGGCGCGAAATGACAACATGCCGAGATGATGGCCAACAGTAGTACTCTGGCATCTCCAGGTTTCGCCAATTTCTCTTGTAATACCACCTCAGCGAGATCCAATGCACCGGCAATAGTGGGCGTTAGAACAACTTATCTCACGCATATAATCGACATCACTCTCGCAGTTAGTATCAAACTCTGCGCGCTGTCATACACGTGAACCGTATCCTCAGGTCTGAAGCGCAACGCCAATCAGGTCCTGTTTTGTTCCTTAATGTTTAGTTCACTTCCTTCGCTCCGTTCTCGTCCACGTGCTTCGATGTCATGAAGGCAACAGCACTCACCCAGGATGCGGTGTCAGCTAGCCAAGTCTACTTGAAGTCATTAGATGGCGTACCCGCTTCGTAGAATTTCACGTCGAGCCTTTCTGACTCGGCGAGACATTGGCGGTCATACATGGGATGTGTGGCTATGCCCATTGGTGATCCGCAACACGTGACTGCTCGGGATTCGTACCTTGTCAACCGCTATTCATCCTTCCCCGTTTTGCTTCGACGCTCATCTGCATGTTTCGTTCGCGGGCATGGCGAAAAGTGAAATTCGGAAATCTGGTTCGCCATATTACTACTGCCTCTATTTTGCGAGCCGGCATCCTACTTGTATTACATTTCTGCCTCCTTGGCGCGTGAAAAACAATCCAGTAGGCTTTCATACTAGACCATAGTACAATCACCTTTCCACTCTCTCTACCAATTCTTCTAACAGCCTCTGAATATCAACCTCTATCTATGCCGTAGATTTCCTCGCCTCGGTTCCAGCGCACCCGCCCATCTTCTCCACCCAAGGGCCAATAAACACCCCCGCAAATCCAGCGCTGGGGACATCTGTTCCTGGTCGCGTGGCTTGAATCTGATTTAATCTGGGCGCACTTCGGTTCGAGCATGCGCGGCCCCATCCGAGAAGGAGCCGACGCAAGGCGAGCTGGATACATGATGGTGTTCGAGTGGCAGTGAGCACAATGCCATGACGGAGTGTTAAATGACCAACTCACGTCTGAGAAGATCAACTACCGATCCCCCATCGACATACTTCGTTCGTCCACGGTTCTGTTCCCTCACAGGCTTCTTAGACTTGTTCACCGCGCGTGAGCTAGCTGCTCCCGGCGAATGACCCCCTTTTGCGCGCTGCCTCGACGACGGTTAGTGTTCCATATGTACGCACCAAGTTGTCGGTGACTATTTTACCTTTTGATCGAGTCATCGCTAACTTTTCCTAGGACGGCCAAGTATTCGCGTGGAGCAAGGGAGCGGGATACAATCTAATCCAACCTATCGTATTGTTTGGCGAGGTGCATAACCAGCAGGCCCCAAGCGAGGATCAGGTGCATGATCTCGAATGCTGTGCTCGCGTCCTGCAATACTACCAGCACTAGAATTCTACAGAACCGGGAAGTTCAGCAGCTTGGTGGCGCATTTGCTTTTGTGAGTATGTGTTCTGCATAATTGCGTTGGCTAACGCGAGGTCGGTGAGTTGTGGGACTCGCCAGGGTCTTGAAGTTGAACAAGCCGGCTAAATTGAATGGTACTGAAGACTTCTACGGGCAAGTTTAAAGTTTTCCCGTCTTGACCGCTCGCCGGTCACGTTGTTAGCATGTCAAGCCCCTCTCCGGTTGTACGTTGGGCCGAGAGATGAGGTGTAGGAGGAAGATGTAAAGTCAGGAGGTAGAACGGAATTGCCGCTGTGAGTATTGGCTCTAAGAATCCGGAACCTAGCTAATATGGTGGATAACAGAAGGTTTATGTTCCAGCTCAATCTGCGAGCTTTCTGGGCGTGGTATTCTTTTGACCATTGATACCTCCCTCCACCTCGGCTGAGCCCGGGCTCCCCGGTACCCGGTTCGGTTTCATATAATCCAAGTCGCTGAAGGAAACCAACTCGTTCGATCCTCGCCCCTATCCGCCTGGAAGAGGGAAATATGAGAACCATCTCCGGTGTGGGCCAAGGTCGATGATTGGGCTGTGATAGAGAAAGCAAAGTCTTGAGAACAGGCAAAGCTCGCGCTCTTCATTCCAGGCTCTCCGGCGCAACGCCGAAATCCGGCGTGCTTGACCCTAGCTCACATTCGGCCACAGCCGAAGCTCCCGTGAGCATCGACAGCACTTGTAGGCCGGATGATATGCACGTTAGCCCGCAATACCATCGTTGCGTTTGGGTGTAGTTGAGCGGTTTTAAATTGGAATATTGATTAGACCTGGCAGGTTTCTGATCTGTCGCGCTTTACTCCTACTCGTCCTGTATTAGTCTTGCCATGCTGGGGGACGATCATCCTATGATTAGACTGTTTTTGTTCCCGCCCGATTGATGCCAATTTCCTGACAAGCGCCAAGATTTATCAGCCGCTTGAGCCCACACGTGACTCTGATTTACCTTGCCACGTCTAAATGCCCTCGCTGGGCACCGTTTTATAGCTCACTAATCAACGCATCCTAGAAGGAGCTCGTCACTATGAGGGTCTGCTTATAGAGACTTGCCACTCGAGTAACTTGCGCGGGTTCTATTGTAATATCGGTCGCAATTCGATATCTTCTCAATGATCACAACCAGCCTGCTTACACTCGAGAGAGAGCTCGAGGCCTAGTTTTGCTACTCATTTGGGCTCGCTTGAACTCTCATGATGCTCTTCGCCGCGCTTTCCGATATTCACTGAATGGTTGTCTGTCCACCCGACCCTCGCCTGCTCAACGGCCCTCGCTAGCCCATTCTAGCGAGCCTCGTCGCCGCATGTACTCTGGTCAGCAGTTTTTCTCTGGCTATTCGGGGTTTCAATTCAATGGTTTAATTAGCGACTGAATCTTACTGGTTCGCTGACTCTGGTTACTAAATCCGGTAATCGAGCAAGCCAAAGAGGGTTAATCATTCTGTTCTGGGGAAAGTATTTAAATCCTAGGTATGTTGTTGTTCTGGCTCATTGTGCTCCCCCGTTTCACCGCCCCCCTCATCTGATTCATCATGATCAAGCAGGTTTCCGCCCTTTTGTTGTCTAGTGCGCTTGCGGTTGCAAGCCCAACCCACACCAAGCGCGCCGATCCCAAGGCTGTAAGTCGACCGTACCCGTTTCGAACGTGATAATCTCAACGTTTCTATCGGTATTTGCCCACGTTACCGTCAGCAATACCTACAACTACACTCCCGACAAATGGGCATCCGACATTTCCTTGGCCGCCTCCAAGGCCATCGACGCTTTTACCATGAACGTTGGTCGCGATAGCTGGCAACCTGCCCAGGTCAAATCTGCCTACGACGCCGCTGCCAGAGTCGCTCCCAACTTTAAAGGTGAGTCTTCCAATTCTCGCAGTCTAATAAATAACAAGTTCACATCACTCGCTCTCGCGCTAGTGTCCGTCTCGCTCGACATGAACTCGCTCGCGTGCGGGTCGACCGCCGATGGGCAGTACATTATCAACAATTTCATAGCGCCATTCCGGTTGCACTCGCAACGATACACCTACAACTCCAAGATGTTCCTCTCGACCTTCGCGGGGCAACGGTGCTCGTTTGGTCAAGGGAGCGCTGCGGCGGGATGGCAGTGGCTCATCAACAACGCCGGCACACCGATCTACTTTATTCCGAATATCCAACTCGGAGATGCGACGCAGCTCAAGACGACATGGAACTTTATTAACGGGTATAGTGAGTACGGAGTTCTCTGGTTTCGATTTCGTGTTTACGAGTGTATTTTCTCAGAACTATGGAACGCTTGGCCCAAGACGAACGCGGACAACACTCAGTGGGCTGACGATGCGTGGTGGATGCAGAATGCGGCTGGCAAGGGCTACCTTACCCTTGTCTCGCCCTGGTTCTTTATTCACCTTCCCGGTGGAGACGTCAGTCGAGTCCCACCGAATATTGTTCCATAAATTTGACCTGTTTTTATTCTAGCCATCTATCAACAACCGCTACTTCCGTGGCGACAATTTTGAGTACCGTGCCCACTGGCAGCAACTCATCGCGAACCGTGATCCGCTTCCGTTTGTCGAGGTCGCGACCTGGAACGATTATGGCGAGTCTCACGTAAGTTTTCCCGGCATTCGTTTACGAAATCATACTGATGCTTGATATAGTATATTGGACCGATAAGTGGTCTTGCCCCAGCAGGCGCCAACTACATTACTCGTGAGTAATACTCATCTCCGCCTTGCTCGGCCTCATGCTAGTATACTGTCAATTTCCTAGCCAAGAATGACCACCAAGGTTTGTTGGTCCGCCCGATGTGACATATTTCCTCTACTAATCGACCGGCATCTAGCATGGGCCGATTATACTTGGTACTACGCAACCTGGTGGAAGTCCGGTGCTGCCCCGACTATTGCGACCGACCGCGTCTACATGTGGGCTCGTCCTCACCCCAAGAACGCCGGGATCTGCTCGTCCGACGGCATTGGTCCCGTCAACAACGCCGCCTGGGCAGACGACCTCCTCTTCATCTCTGGTTCGTTTGACCATCTCGTCCTTACAAATCTCAGGTACTAATCCATACTTGCTCTCGTAGTCTTCCTAAAGTCAACCGCCCAGGTCTACTGTTATTCGGGGTCAAATAACTCGGGCACTAGGACGCTCAACGCTGGCATCAACGAGTTTACAGTTCCGCTTGCTGCGGGCGGCGTTGGATGCACGGTTACGAGGAACGGTGCGAGCCTGATCAACTATGCCCCGTCAGACTTTACGTATTCGACTTCGCCGTCGGTGTGCAATGTGAGTGTAGTTTTGATGTACGAAGGTGAGAGGCTGATTGGATTGGTATAGATGAACGCTTGGACTGGACTTGTGCGGGGGTGAGGGAGTAAAGATTTAGGTGTCTGTATCATTTGATAGTCGTTGTGAAATCTGTTTGAATATGATCACATTTTCTTTTTCTACCAGCGTTAGAGGGAAATAGTTAGCCAGCGCACAATTACTAATCACCCCACGCCTGTATTAGTATAGATTTGTGGCCTGGATATCTTCTCTACAATGTTGGCCTTCTCAACTACTCTCCACCTTCTGGCGGCTATCTTCCACGGCCCGAAATATAGCGTGTATGCGCCTGGGTATCACAGTGACTCTCCAGGTGCTTCAATCAGCGTACCGCTGCCTTACAAATAGACGGCCGATAATAAAGGGAAACGCTATCTAATGTACATTAAGCGACCAATTAATGGCCGAGCGCCGCACTACATTTTCAAACATCCCTACCAGCATGTAACCAGGTGGCGTCACAGCTATGGGGATCCGTAAGCTTGAATTAGAATCGTATACTAGAATCATTCTAGCAATCCCTGTTAATACGCTTGCAGCGTCTCTACTTTTGTCCCTGAAGCACAGCCACGCTCCAGATTCCCGCACGTGTTGTGTTGCCTGCGTTTCATCTCCTCGCTGGAACGCCACGACACGAGCGATCAGGGCCCTAGGAATAAACTTTGGCTTGGCTGCGGAGCCTATCTCTACCGCAGGCCAACGTTCCACATTCTGGCGGCCATGTCTTTTCTTCTTATTTCGTTTCCCTACCTCGACCGCCCTGGTTCGAGTGAACAAACGTTTCTCGGGTTGCTTGGATTTGCAGGGAAGGAGACAAGCGCGGGAAACTCTATTAAAGCTGCAGATGTGGCGCTCGGGCATGCGGCAGACCCGTTCCCTCCCTCTACCCCTGCGCCTTGAGCGCGTGCCCCCCTCGATCCTCTACCATTATGATCCTTAACACAGTTCTTCTTGTCCTCGTCATGGTGATTGCTGTCGTGGCGTATCCTCTCCGTCAAGTCAAGCGTGACGAATCTAAAGCAGTAAGTCGAGTCCAGCTAGGAATATGGCGGCTAACCATTCTCATCAGATTTTTGCGCACCTAATAGTCGGCAACACCTACAACTACAACACTACACTCTGGGCATCGGACATCGCGCTGGCATCGTCCGGAGCAATCGACATGTTTACGTTGAATGTTGGACCGGACGTTTGGCAGCCTGATCGTGTTCGGGCCGCGTACGATGCAGCCCAAACGTCCAACCTGGGATTTAAGCGTATGTTCGGGTCAATTTGCTGCTGGACCTACGCTGAAAACATCATACCTAGTGTCAATTTCACTCGATATGACCGTGCTGGCTTGTGCAAGCGCCGCCGACGGCCAACGTTTGATCGACGACTTTATCACGCCGATCCGGGGACACCCGAGCCGGTTCCTATTCAATTCGAAAATGTTGTTGTCAACATTCACCGGACAATGGTGTAAGTGTTCGATGTTTCGTCACCTCGGGTGCTGTGAGCGTTAATTATATGACACAGGCACGTTTGGTCAATCGACTCCTTCCGCCGGGTGGCAGTGGTTTATCGCGAATGCTGGAACGCCCGTCTACTTCATTCCTAATTTCCAGGTGGATGTGTCCGAGTTGTCGACAACATGGACCTGGCTTGACGGCTATAGTAAGTCCCTACAATTTGAATCAAATACATGACTCACGGCCGGATTAGAGTTGTGGAATGCCTGGCCTCAGAGTGAGAAAGACAACACCCAATGGTTTAGTCTCAGTTTTACGTGGTCTAGCGGAAATTATTGGCTAACACATTATTCTAGGGCTGACGACGCTTGCTATTTGCAACATCTTAGAACCGGTCAAGGGTATATGACGATGGTGTCACCCTGGTTCTTTGCCCATCACCCGGGGGATGTAGGTTAATCCGCTTGATTTTACCTAAACTGCTACTCATCCTACTGATTTGGAGTATAGAGCTCCATCAACCGTTACCTTCGAGGCGATAACTTCATGTATCGCGGGCGCTGGGACCAGCTGGTTCAAAATCGTGCCTCTTTGCCGTTTGTAGAGATAGGGAGTTGGACGACTATGGCGAATCCCATATAAGTAGTCCTGTCTGCCCGTGAGCTAGCCGAGTTGATTCCATTTTCCCCAGTACATTGGACCTCTGACGGGGAGTATTCCTGCGAATACAAACTATGTAAATGCCAATACGGACCATTCTGGTAAGAGCATTGGTCATAATATTATTGATTGTGCTAACACATTCTCAGCTTGGACTGACCTCACCTTTTACTATGCCACCTGGTTCAAGATTGGCGTCGCACCGACCATTACACACGATAAGCAAGTCGATATTGTTAGCCGAGAGTCATACTGACAAATTCTCTAGGGTCTATATGTGGGCTCGTTCGCAGCCCAAGAACTCAAACGTCTGCAACTCTGATGGTATCGGCTCGGTACAAAACGCCGACTGGGCAGATGAATTGTTATACGTTTCTGGTAAACCCGAGCCTAGTATTTCTTCATTCCGAC
Source organism: Ceratobasidium sp. 394 (assembly GCA_019616325.1). Lineage (NCBI taxonomy): Eukaryota > Fungi > Basidiomycota > Agaricomycetes > Cantharellales > Ceratobasidiaceae > Ceratobasidium > Ceratobasidium sp. 394. Next base: position 19,182 of record WSTG01000348.1, read on the forward strand.
AGATGTTGACAATCGGATCATAGTGTTCCTGACGGCGCCTGCGCAAGTCAGCTGCTATTCGGGAGCCAATGGGTCTGGGATTAAGACTTTGAATGCTGGCGTTAACGAGCTTAGCGTCCCGCTTTCGAGTGGAAGAGTTGGATGTTCGGTTAGTTTGTGCCTCACAATGAGTTCCGAGCCTGAGCTATTTGCGTATAGGTCACACGCGATGGGAAAAGCATAATCGACTACAATCCTTCCGAATTCGCCTATACTACTACCCCTTCTACGTGTAGTGTACGTTCTTTTCTTGCACTTTACTAACGGTCACTAACTGCTAATCGGTAACTCAGATGAACACGTGGACGGGTATGAAAAACTCGTTGTAGATGATAATGACGCGACGTCATGTATGTGTTTAAGTGTGCTTGGCGCACACGGTAATCCGTATATCGAATACACTTGATAGAATATTATCACGATAGCCCAGACGAAGATAGTGCATTAAATACAGGATTTTGCGCCTCATATCCAATCGGCTTTGAAAGCAATGGGAATCAATATTCAATTCCAGTGCTCTGCGCACTTCGAGTCCGGTCGATTCTGGGAGGTGGAGATCCAGCCACGAGCCACTAGGTACCGCCACATTAGCCGCCATCACGTGGTGTTGCGTTTGAGCGTGCCTTGATTTCTTTGTCCGACCACGCCACGGACCTGAACATCCAGGGCACCGACAGCTATATATATACACTCATTTCGGCTGTCGCCTTATCTTTCGGACGCGTTCCTGTCGACCCTGCGAATTTACTTAGATTAGCTGATATTTTTCTCGAAACGCCTCTTCCCTAGTAACGGCCGACAATGACTGTTTTGTTTAGATTGCGGGACCGCCCAAAGCAACCTCGGGCGCACTTGTCTTAAGGCTGTGAAACACTCGGGCATGACTCAAAATTTCTCTCCCTCCCCTCCCACACTCCTTGTATTTTCTGTCGCTCATTCTATGATTGCCAAGTTCTCTCCTTTTCTTCTCATTGGCGCGCTTGCAGCCGTCGCCTCTCCTCTTCGCCACGCCAAGCGGGGTGCACCCAAGGCGGTGAGTCGACTAATCCGCCTGCCGTTTGCGCTTCATGACTTGCCAAATCCGCAAGGTTTTTGCACACCTTATCGTCGGTAACACTTACAATTTTGACGCCCAACATTGGGCC
>WSTG01000350.1:0-20316 GCA_019616325.1 Ceratobasidium sp. 394
AGCTCGGGTGTGCATTACCATGGAGGGTTGTTGCACACCCGACTTGCGTAACCACCGTAAGCGCCCATGTAACGTAATATGTAACGGGGTCACCTGACTCCTAAAGTACTCCGATTGACTTCGGAGAAAATACCTTAATTATGTAATAAATTGACTTAGTGGTTTTTATCAAGTCCGTTTATGGCGTCATGTTCACGTGGGTCATGACACAACCTATGCCCAATCTATACCCAATGGGGGGTCTCTCACACTTTGATCGCCTCGTCGGTACCCCCCTCCTCTTCAAACTTACCCAAAGAGTATCTTGAACTCAACTATATCAACAATCTCAACCTCCCTGTTTGTAAATACTTGGTTTTGGCAAAGAAGCATTGAAAATACTGGTGTTGTGGTTGAGAAAATTTAGGAAACGGGATAGGAAAAGTCACGTGAATCGCAACATTATTGAGCAAATAGGGATTCGATCGCAAGCTCTCTAATAGCCTATTAGGTGTCACCAAGACAGTCATGTGTATTTGTTGTTCGTCACGTGAACTAACACCTCGGATATTTGTGGCTCTGAATCTTATAGGAGCCACACTACTGTAGCGGCATGAGAAGAACGTCGGTCCGCGTCCGACGCGATGCCGACGCGACGTTAGGAATTTCCAATGTCCCCCGTCCGACCCCATTTCGACGCGGGAGGACGGAAGTTTCCATAAATGGTAATATAAAAATGTATTAACTAATTTTATCGTAAAGTGTCAATAAAGCCGGTTTTCCCCAAAAAAAACTTCGTGTTCCGACCCCTTATGACCCGCCTAGACCTTTGTACAGCTTGATCGGTCCGAAGCACCGTGACAGCTGGCTCAGGTTGAGCTATATCCTCCATGTTCCTGCCATCCGACAATTCATTTACTTCAGCAATTGGTTGAGCAATCTCGTGAATTGTATTTGCTCATAAAACAACTTGGCAAACCTCCTCGATGTTGGGTTCAAATCATTGTTTTCCTCCACAACGTCAGCGTGAGAAGCATTCCGAATTGCAAGCTTTAGAACACGCTGAATATCAACGTCACAAGCTTGGAATATCCCAGAGGACCTACACCGCCACCGACGTTAACCATCAACTGTCCGCGTCCTCCAACAACTTGACGCAGAGGGACACGAGGAGCAAACAACGCCAAACATATCGAAGCGCCCGTCGCTTTTATGTAAGCGACGTTCTTCTCATGCCGCTACAGTAGGTCCAAGGGTCATGTGACTTGCTGACTAACTCACACCTTTGCACTTGCATTACATGGAGAGAGTTACTTGGTGCGAGTTACGTAAGTGGGCTAGCAACCTTAAGTGCCGAAGTCATGTGACTTGTAAAGTGCTTCTAATGACTTCGGAGAAAATCTTGTAATTATCTAATAAAATTGACTTGTTGATTTTTGTTGAGTCCTAACCTGGTCTGTGCTTAGTCGTCATGCACGCGGGTCATGACATTTATTCCACATTGATCCAAATTTGTTTATCTTGTGGTCTGGCAGTCATATGACCCTGCATAGTCTAAACCCTACCTCCCATATCTCCACAGGGATTTCATTGACTGACACAGGGTTAGCATCTGGGAGAATTGATGTGAGCACACTGTCACTGGTTTTTATCCCACATTTCTACAGAATTATTCACTCACTCCCCACCTGACTGTCCAGGCTGCCATGGTCAACATGCAATGACAACCACCAGATCATTTTGGGATGAAATTGCACACACAGGTGCTGATGCATTGTGCCAACCAGTGTGCCAAGCAGCAGGTGCTCCAGATTCAGACTGTGTGAGTTACAACAAAAATGATATTTCCATAACAGCATTTTTAGTGCTATAACCTAACTAACCCTAAGTTTAGATTGGATGTATTGGGTCAACTCTCTGTATTATTGACTATAGCTTGGGGCTGACAGGGTCAGCACACGACTCAATAGCATTCGAGCAGACAACCGCATACCGCTTCCCAGACCTTGTTTTCAAGAATGATGAATATGCTTGGACCGACAGTGCCTACACAGCTTCATACCATGTCATTCCAATTCACAAGGCGCCGGCAAATTTGGATCCTAAGGTCCAGCTCTTTGATTCTGCCATCTCTCGCTTACGCATACGATCAGAACATTGCAATGGTGCTTTAAAAGGGCGCTGGCAATCCTTAAAGGGTTTACGTATTGCAATCAACCAGAAACGCGACCACTTACGAGCAATGCACTGGATCTCTGCTTGCCTTGTACTCCATAACATTGCTATTGAGGTCAAGGGGAGCAGTTGGGTTGAACACTATGCTCAGGATGAGGCAGGGGTTGCAGAGTGTGGTATGGTGGAGGAGGAAAGCATGGACGGAGAGGAAGGGAATACAGACAAGATACCTGAAGGTGGATCGCGGAGACGTCAGCTTGTTGAGGATTATTTTGACTACTACCAAAAACTGCATGATAATTAGGACAGATTACTGATGTATACAACACATATCACAAACTATGAAGGTGTACCAATATATTTACACAACGGACGGTGGAGCAAACTCTGACTCGACAGACAAGCCCAAGTTTCCCCACTCGGGTGAGAAAGTGGCTGAAGACCCAACATCTGGCTGAGAAGCCTGTGACGTACCAGAAGGTAGTGGTGTGCCACCCGAATAAGATTCACCTCCTCCAAGACGAGCAGCAGCTTTTCGATATTCGTCGGGTGTGATCAAACCAAGCTTGAATTCCTCTAAGAGTTGCTGCTTTTCTTTCAAAATCAACTCCCGATCTGCCAGCCGTTGTGCATGCTTGTCACGTTCGAAGATCCGATCCTGAAGTTGCCCGACCAGAACATCAATAATTATCCAGAAAGACACAAAACATCAAACTTACTTTTGTATCTCGATGAACTGATCTTCAATCGCCATCCGCCGACGGCCAGATCCACTCTTTGATGCCCTGCGTGCAGCCTGCATTTGCGTTGAGGGTTGAGCTGATGTTCTTCTCGTACTATTCCTTGCTTGTAGTATCGGCTCGAGATTCGAAACCGAGAGGAACTGAGAGTTGGCTGGCTCTTCATCATCTTCCTCGTCACCTTCGGAGTCAGATGGGGGCTGATGTAAAACTGTGGCGGGGCCAGAAGGAGTGAGTGCGGTGGTCACCGCAATTGGTACTTGATTTGGACGGGTAGAGAGGAGTTCGTGCATGCAAGGGAACTGCGGGAACTTCAGGGTTATAGCATCTGGCAAGGTTTGGCTCAGTATCATGTACACGAAACTTATAGCCTGCTTACCCCATATGTTTCTCGCAACATCAGGAGTGTTTTGATCGGGGCCAGTGGGTGGTATATAGTATTGGAGCTCAGTTTCGGCGATCCCGGGGCCGGTGCCATTTGTATTTTCAGTTTCGGGGTCACGTTTCAGTCCTTCGCCAGTCCGACGAAGCCGCTTTGCAGCAGCACGGTATTGAGAACTGAGACTAATAGCCTATAAGTCAAACACACACTAAGAACCATAAAATTGCCACTTACTACTCCCACTTGTGGTGTACACGCCGTTTCCACACCTTCGGGTCACGCAAGTACTCGGCCGCAAAGATTACGGCCGCGATTCGACCATAAACCTTGACTTTGGTGTCACCAGACGTGTTCTAAGAAACAACAAAGTCAGAATACAAGAAAATGACAACTGGAAAATTTACCTCGCCGGCCTCTTGCTTGCCCAGAAGGGTACGTATGTTCTCGGGGCTACTAGCCTCGGAAATCAGCCACTCGACTTTTGCATGAGGCCACGAGTACGTGTCACGAGGCTTTTTTATTGTCGTGGTGGCAGGCTTGGGGCCTCGGGGCATGGATGAAGGTGGTCGTTGTGGTGTACGAGTAGTGGCCGCGGGTGAGTAAGGTTTGGCCGGCATCTGACTAAGCTCTGAGAGCTAAGCGCCGACTCGGCCTCGGAGCTTTCGGAGCGTTCGGAGCCCCCAACCGTGAGGAGGCCTAATTGCCTGGGTCAATGCGCACACGGCTGCAGAGGTTCTTGAGCTGGTTACTCGGGTATCCACCGACCATGCTTCAGCAGCAGCTCTCAGTAAACTGAAGCAAACCAGCTCTACTGACCAAGCTAGACCCTCGACTACCCTCACCAACCTTGACCTGCTTTGCTATTATGCATTCCGTCATGCTATCAAGCACGGGGATGTCGATCGCATTGAGGGCTTGCCACCCGAGCTCCTCATTTTCTTCTCTGGCTGGGGGAACTCAAACTATGCGAAAGAAACCTATAGCTTCTTGCAACTAATAACGCATGAGCTTACCCCAAAGCTCAGGTATGTACTTTCCATCATATTCAAGCTCAAACTCACTCTACCGCAAGGGAGGCGGTTCTTAAACATGGCCTCTTAGTGAACATGCAAGGTCGCTCGGATAGTTTCTATCCAATTGACCAGCGACAAGAGCACAATAATGCTGGCATTCGGGTGAGTGCCTGATCTTTTTTTGTTCAATTTGTAACATTATATGCTTAGGCATATGCTCCAAGTGGTCCTAGTTCGACTTGGGCGCATATACAGAAGGTATCCCCAGTCAATCCATACTACATGGATAATGTAAAGCACGTCGAAGAACAGGTATGCTCAAACTTACTTTTTACATTATACTTGGCTCACTCGGTCTTAGATACTCGGTCAAAGAGGTCGCATATACACAAGGACCCAAAACGCGAAGGCGACGTCCTGGCACTTATGCGCCTACACACTGCAGGGAACATTCACATCGAGGTCCCTGGGCGTTCAATTGACAAGGATGATGTAGTAAAAGACTGCATTGCTACTGGTGCTCGCATCCTTCAAGAGAAAAAGCTCAAAGAGTACGCAGATAGACGTGAGCAATGGTTCAATGCGATATCCGACGAGGTAGACTACAGTATGGTTGCTCCACTCTCACCCCCTCCCACTCCTCCCGCTACTTCTTCTTCACTGGTGGACCTTGATACATAATAAATGGGTCGCTTTGCTTGGTGCGACCACGTGGGTGACTTGGTGTGGACTGGGGTGGATGGTTGGTTGGTGTAGGTGTGTAGTTAATGAATGTATATGCTGTCTGATGCGATGTCAAGGGAGTTGCTTGTGCCTGCAGATGAGGAATACGAGAAGGCCCAGGAGCATGAGAAGTTTTGAGACTAGGGGAGTGAGAGAGCTGGCGTGCAAGGCTGCAGCTGTGACATGGAGCCAGGTATATTAAACGTTGGGGTATTTGGTGTATGTGGAAGGGGAGGGGCAAGCTGTGTTTGAGCAACAGGAATATGGGCAGGATGGGCCGAGGAACCAGGTGTAATGGGCGAGGGATAAGAGCGAGCCAGTGCTGTCATGCCGGTGGTCTGGATTGGTGGCACATGACGACGCGGGACAGCAATTTGAGCCTTGTAGACTGGTTGGCCATGAGCAAGCCTTGCATCCAGGTTCTCAACAGCCAGTGGCTGGTTTGTGTCAGTGGAGGTTGAAGCCTTGGGCACCTGAGTGGAAGATGAAGGCGGCTGCTCTTTGTGTGCTTTCTGCTGTTGTGCAAACTCTCGCTGGCGTGCCCGTTCTTCCTGCTCCTTCTTGCATGCCTCTTCATTTGCCTGCTTCTTTGCCTCTGCAGCCTTGCGCTTGTCTGCCTCTTCTTGCTCTCTCTGGGTATTCAGGTCCTGCTCGATTGCCCGTACAGACTCGAGAACCTTGGTCTTCCACTCAAGTGGGGCAACCAATCGATATCCGGTGAGTTGAACGACTCAAGATCCTTGAGCTTGAACTTAGCGACTCGCTGGACTACTTTATCGGCCATGAACGCCTCAATGGGGATATCGAAATCGACCACTAGCTTCTGGTACTCTTGTCCACGCCATTCCAATAGCCTCGTCTTGATAAATGCGATGGCTTTGGGTGCTCGTTCATTCTCGGGCTTGACTCTGGTTGTGCGCTTGAGCTCGGTCTCTGGGTCATGCATCTTGATGTCCAATTCAGTTTCCTCGTGTTTAACAGATCGCTCAGCAGCTAGTCGGTCCTTGGCCTCGTCTATCTCGCGTCGATGTACGCAATTCTGGCACCCTCCAACCTTGTAACACGACTCGTGCGACGGATTTCGAATGCGCGGTCCAGGACATCGATTAGACATCCCTTGGTCACCAAATACTCGGCCATCTTGACGGTCATCGCATAGCACTTCTTGGCCTTGGCTTTCTTGGGCTGCGCTTCTGGAGTATCCCGCGGTTCGCATATTTCTCCCTCGTCCTCGTTATCTGAATCGCCGTCATCCTTGAGGTGTGTATTGACCGTTTGACCCGACACGTTGATCCCGGCCTCGATACAAATCTCCAGTACGTCATTTATCATCCTCGGGGTAGCCATAATGATGCACCGGCATCGCTTGCCCTTTCCTCATGCACCACGCCCAGATCGCTGGCCCCAAGTTTCTTCGGTGCAAGGGACCAAATAGTTGATTATTGTTTGAACATTTGGAAAATCGACACCCTAAGAACAAGGTAAGCGAATGTATGCTATCCAACGAGTGTCTTACCATTGTCATAGCCTCGGTACTGACCAGTATCCGTGCTTTCCCATCCCAGAAACTCTTGGCGATTCGCTTTTTCGACTGCTTACATTTGAGAGCATGGTATACTGGGATGGCGCTTCGTGCCGCTTATCCCTTGAGCCCAAACTTCTTCCGAACAGCTGCAGCGACTGCGTGAGCGTCCACATAGTTATTGACGAATATAATTGCTTGTTCCACCTCAGAGATTGGTGGATTCCCTGGGAACAAGTCGCCCACTTCCGAATAAGATTTCTGACCACCAGTCATGCGGTGAACGCCATAGCACAAGTTAGCCCTAAAGTTTCCCAGGTTTTCCACATGGTAGCCGGAGCGAAGCTTAAGACCAGCAATAATAGCCTGTTTTACCGAGTTTGAGGCGGTCGCATTCGTTGCTAGTATGGCACAATCCTCGGAATGAACCATGAGCGGCTGGAGGTCTCCACAACGTGAGTAGGCCTTCCGAAAGTCGTCACCCCATGTCTGGATGCAATGGGCCTCGTCAAAGATTGTAATGTGCTTGCGACCCGCCAGCTCTGGCGAAAGAAGAGCTTGCCGGAGCTTGCTGCTGCTGTGATACGACTCTGGAGACGAAATAACCACTTGGTACTTGCCATCCTTGATCTCCTACGAGCGATGTTAGGAAACCCCGAATGTATGCGCTTTAATCTCACCTTCAGAAGCTGTGGAGTGAACGTCGACATGTTCGCGGCAACAGCATTCAATTTCCAGTTGCGAAACTGGTCGCATTGCTGCTCCTCGATGAAGTTGAGGGGGGAGACTACCCGGACTATGGGTTCCGAGAAGAGGAAACAGAGCATCATGAAAGGTAACGTTTTTCCGCAGCCAGTACCAGCAATAGAGAGGACATCTTGGACGTTCCAGAGGGCGATGGCCGTCCTTACTTGGTACTTGTATGGTACATAGCCGGCAACTTCATAGGTACGCGAGATAAGAGCGTGTTCGAGGGTGAGAGGTCGGGGAAACAGAGCAAGATCTTCGACCACTGCGGCAGCCTCCATAGCGCGTCCAAGCGTCTGAAAAAATCACTGGAGATTTAAACAGGTCCAGGTAAGCACTATGCAAAGTTTCAGACGCGTAGGACGATGTGGCGGCGAATGAGGTGGCTCGCGGCAGAGGTGGGGAAGCTAGAGTTGCGAATTTCAAATTCGACCTCTATCGGAAAATCCCAACTTTTGCGGGCGCATTCTCAGTCAGTACCTCATCGATTTTTCTGTCTCCAACGTTCGCTCCATTGGGTCATTACTAACAACTCTTCTCATTTCAGATTGTCTATTTACAATGAGGTGGTGGGACGCGAGAGACGGTAAGGCCACAAGGCCTTTCGGACCAAGCTCCTTGGGAAGCGCCTGCCGCCGTTACTTGTAACAGAGGCAGCTTCCCAAAAAAGGGAGCTTGGTTCAAGGCCAGGTGCGATTAGGTGGTAGAGCGACTTGAGGTGGTATCACACCGAGGTTAGAGTTGGAGAAACCCCTGCAACTCCTGTTGAGCCAATGAGGCGTCCAATAGCACGACAGGACAATCAGGGGGATTGCGCAGGCGTCGATAGCCGTAAATGTGACAGGTTCAGACGACTCCGTCGGTCCTGTGCACTTATATCCTCACGATAAGCGCAACGACGCGGGAGACTCTGGCTGATGACATCTCACTTGTACGATTATACACCCCTTCCGTTGCTCGCCTGGCATTTGCATTGCCCTGTGCCCGTCGCGTCGCAGTGCCGCCGTGTCATGTCCCTGTCCAACATAAGCGCGCCCGAACACGTGACCCGGTCACTTCCGCCCCGCCTAGGCTCCAAGTCGACTTTGTCCTCTGATTTTCCCAGCACGTATCTAGCCATGCCTGTCTCGAAATGCACTCCCACAATGCCTCGTTTCTGCGGTCGCCCTCTGTTCAATCCGTCAACGCCGTCCCCTCCCTCGTCGCCAACCCAGCGTTACCTCGAATTGTTCGGCCCGACCCCGGAACCAGAATCGCCCAACCGAGCAGGCGCGCCGGGCAAGCAATTGCGTCCACGCGTTCTTGACTGCGTTGAAATTCTGCTTGCTCGCGACTCGATAGTGCCCGCCGCCGTTCGCGACTTCTGGAGGTTGAGGAAGGCTGCTTTCGCCACGGCCAAGGAGGAGCTGGCCAAAATCGATGAAGAGGAGGAGATGGACATCCGATCGACCCCACGGGCTTTTGGACCTTTGGAGGCCCAGGATTGGAGGGCGAAAATTAAGGCCGAGGCCAAGGAGGACCGCGAGGAAGTTGTTCGGTCCAGAGACGCACGCATCGCAAGTTTCCGCCAAGAGGCGGTGAGTCGCCTGCACCCAGTTGACCGTGAGTGTATAGTTTCGTGCCGCGCGCTCTACCAATGACTCGAAACTGTCGTGTTTTTAGACTTCCTACTCGATCTTTCTCCACTGAAGGTGTAACTGTGTCGATCCTTTTGGCACGCTGGCCTCGTACACGGCGATGTTATCACACGTTTCTTAGTATAAATTGTTCACGTTACGTTCATACGTTCTGTCAACATAGTGTTGTTTCTTTCTTGTTCCGGCTGTGCTTCTACATCCAGCAACTTACGGGCGCTCACAGTCAAGTAGACTTTGTGGAACGATTGCGAGCCTGTGCTTCGCAATGTCCGCGTGCTCACTTACGTGGACGAATCATGCCCATCAGTGGTTGGAGAACGAGGTATATATATATCGATGTCTCATAAAGGAACAGGTCTTTCGGTGCAATGCAACAGTGAACATGTTTTCCCTCCGGAAGTCACGCCCTGTGGCTGAAGCACTCAGTGATATCATGCGAGCAGGACAGTAATGCACTGCTTGAGCGTTCAAAGAAGCGGTCGCTTTGCTACTCCAGACGACACTGTGATCCCCAGGTAAACCCGAAGTCCGGCATTTCTGCGCTGACACCAAGTCCTACTTATCGACAGTCGGGGTGCACACTATCTCCTTGTCCTTCTGCAGGTGAGGTTCTACTGTGGCTTGGGGTGCTATCAGCCTGTCCGTTTGACAAGCCCTCGGGTATTCTGTACATTTGTCTGTGCCGCTTTCCTGAAGGTATCCACTGATGGCTCATTGCCTGTGAAAACTAAGCTTGTGCACTAGAATAAATAGAACTAAGTAGAAGAACATAAGGGTGAAAGAGCGTGAGAATTCGAGCAGGATCAAATACGAGAGGGCGGCGAGCACGACCCCCCCATTCACACCATTCAATTCTCAGTTACCGATACCCGTATCTTACTGCACGCTTACTAGGCGCTTTATTGCCGACTCGATTATACTCTATGTTTTTCTATTTTGCTCTAGTCCCTACATGTTCCCGCCACAAAATGGTTACGAACGCGGGGATGGGAACTATCATGTGACACCCTCAGCTGACCGTCCTGGGATGCTTGCCGGTGGCCCTTGTGGTTTGGTCAGATAGGCTCGGCGTCAATCAGCGCGATTGAGCGACGTGGCCACCAAGCCAGAAGCAGAGCCAACGCACGTTCGGAACAGCGATGAACAACGTCGTCGCAAGGCGTTATATAATCGGCTGGGGTCCATGATCATGTCTCCGGCAGGCCACCACCCACCCACGACACACGGAGCGAGTACCAACTTCCCCGTGGTGAGTGAAGAAGAGAGCAGACCGGCGAGCATCAAGGACAGATTGTAGCGTACGCAGACACCATGCGGGACCAAATCGCCCGTCACTGTACCTGGGGCTTGGTCGTGAACAGATATTCTGCGTGCGGTGCAGCAGGCGCGGATTAAGCACAACAGAATGAAACGGAATGAAAGCATCGACTGCAGCGCACAAGGGCAGCACGGAACGTGATCGAAAGTCCGACGGCAACACATATACGGGTTTCGCACCCCCAGCGCCAATACCTAGCACGTGGCGACGGTCTCACACGGCACCACTCGTAACAGGCGTGACTCATGGGTCGAACGCCAGACAGCGACCCAGGACGCAGGCTTGCGGCGCTTAAACGAGCACGTGACCGTGCGTGTATGGGGTAACGTCGCGCTGGGTGCTCCATGCTCAGCCCCGCCGTATGGTTGGCTCTGAGGATCAATCCTAGAGTAAATATCCTGCATCGTAACAACAGACTCAGAGAATCCGAACCATACATTCGATTGATCTAAATGGTACTCGCGGGAACGCCGCATATACACGTCTCGGATCCCTTGTATGGTCCAGTCGTCGTTTCCAAACGCGCTGCTTCACAGTATCTCACTCCTGAGATAACGCCAATGGCCTGGCACGAGTTTGAGCTCAGAAAAGTGATCTTGAGTGCTTTGATCACCTTGCTGTTGGGCTCATATTTATGCCGCAAGCTCTCTTTGAATTCGCGCGGGAAGCAATAGCCAAAGGTACCTTGGACATGGTGCATGGATCGCACGCCGTAGGTATTGATGTTTGGAGCCACGTCGAGACAGGTATGTATAGACGGCTTTCCTTCGAGGAAGACTGGCCAAAATCTGGCTCGCCGTTATGAGACTTAGCTGACCGAGCCCCGTATCAGGGTCTCGCTCACACTCACCTGTTTCAGCAGGACTCACATCATGGTACGTCCCATATGCTATACCTGACCAATAATATCCCGTCCCGGACACGGACCTGATGCAGACCTTACAGCGATATTATCCGTGTCCTGGGAACAGACCTTACATGGTCTTTGGGGGCTTTCTCAACATCAATCGCGTGTCCCTATCTATCTGTTGGGCTGTTGTACCGTAGGTGACTGTTGTGTGATCAATAATATCATCGGATTCATACAAGTAACATCATCTGGGTGAATACATGTAAGAGGCTAGTGCGTATTAATTCCATGCATTAGAGACGTACCATAATGGGGTAATAGGTGGGTAAATCGAGAGCGATACATGTAGTACTATCATGATCCCGCATACATATGGTTTGGAAACATTATCGCACCATGCTAGCTTCAAACATCATCACCCAAGTTCGCCGTTACCAGTAGCATACATCTACTATCCATGATGGTATGTCCAATAGTTTGTCACTCCGAGCAAAACATCATCAACAACAGCTGGTAACACTACTATTGCTCACGAAGAGATGATGTTATCACTGGGAGTGCCACTCTGAATGGGCATTGCACTCGCTGCACCCATATTAGAACGATCACAGCATAAATGCAATATACGGTGCAGGAGGCGCACCTTGGATAATATCATCTAGCGTCTCGGCATGGTACTAAAACAGACAGGTGAGCAGACAACATCATTATCCATGCACCGTTTTAGTGGTGTAACAGGATTGCTTGCGTCGAGATGATGTTATAGCTGGGAGCGCCGCTCTAGGCGAATACTGCATTTGGTACACCCGCATTTGAATGGTCGCAGTATAAATGCAATATACGGTGCAGGAAGCGCACCTTGAATAGCATTATCTAGTGTCTCAGGATGATACTTACGTGGATAGGCTAGCGGATAACATCATTATTCACGTGCAGTTCGCTTCTTTCTCTTCTTCATCACTGTACACAATAAGATCTCTTACTCGCAGGATGTTATTGGGTGTAACGTCCTCTCACCGGTAACATCTACTGTTAACATCATCATATCGTGGCATAGGCCTCCTCGATGTTAATACGTGGGTTACCATACTTGCGATGCTATTGGTAAGCATCATCCCCGCATACTCATATAACTATCACCTAAATGATGTTACCGACAGTACCATTATTCCAGCAATAGCATATATGCAAGGATGATGTTACCTTTTCACTGTCGGAATGCTGACACGGCTGTCAGCTCTTTAGATCAATGCTGTGCTCGGATGTCATGTATGATATTATCATTCTCAAGGCATCCTGTTGCGGGCTTAATGATACTGGCAAGTATTATCATTTCGCTGTTGCCTGTTCTTGAAAGATTTTACTCACCCGTATCATCATTTTGGCTACAGAACACACGGTTGCGATATTCCTGCTACATCCTCTATCGAACTAGGGTTTAGGTATGAGCCTTGCAGCTCCCTTTGCTGCTCTTTCGCATCGAGACTGTGACTAATATCATCTTCTGTGTGCGATGAGTCGCGTATCGGGCATTTGATGTTACTAACCAGTACCATCATTTGCGCGTTCCAATTTGGGAACTATTCCCATCAGATATTACTGACAGTGGATGCCTTCCCGTAAGAGCTAGAGCTAACCAAAGCTATCCTATCCTACTCAAAAGTCTGCATGACATCATAGTTTACTAATGTCTGATTACTCCACGTTGTAATCGCCCCACCTCAAGAGTGGGATAGCTTAGCTTAGCGTTAGCGTTAGCCGTTACGGGAAGGCATCCAGTATCATCTTTGGCTACAGCGTGCTCGGAGAAAGATTGCAATAACATTATACAGGTATGCTGGTATCATTACAGCTCCTAGCAGACCAAGCGTTTTGAGTATATGCCTTGTAGCTCGTCTTTCGGATCGTTGGAAACGAGAGTTTAACTTGCAGGCTATCTCTGTGTTAATATCATCCCGGCGTGCAGTGTGTAACATATGGGCCATTTGATAGTTACCGGTCAGACCATCACTTGCGTATTCCCGTGAGGTGCTGAAGGTATTATCATTATAGCTACAGTGAGCTTGCGGATACAACTTCGTCAGGATGCAGGTGGTAACAATGGGGGAAATGAAGGGTTTGTATGCACATTGAGTACTAATCCACAGCCCACGCATCTCATTATTTGTACAAGCACCCATAGTCTCTCCGTTACAGGTCGGCTAGCTATCGCGCATTTAATGTTCGCCAATCTTGTAGAGCGGGAGTAAAAAATCATTCATTATGGCAGTATATTCACGCTTGATACGACCCAAGATGCTATCTACGACGCCTAGCTCCTCCCCGGTTCGCAGTTCCTCCTGTCTTGCCCGTAATTCCTCTCGTCTCGCCCGTGCCCTCGTCACCGGTCTTTCTGCGCGTTCTCGACGACACGCTTGCCTCCACCTCGGCCTCGGCTTCAGCGGCACGGGCTGAGGCAGCTCGGGTCGCCCGCTTCTCGGGGGCAGAAGCCGGTGTCCTTGTGCTGGGCGTGCTCACCGTAGCGCGTGCAATCGCAGTGTTGGTGGAAGCGACCTCGGTGGGAGCAGTTTTGGCGGGAATGGCCTCAGTAGGAACAGCAACGGCTGGGACGGCGGCAATAGCAGGGTTGGCGGGAGCGGTTTCGGCGGGAACGGCCTCGACAAGAGCAGCAACGGCAGGGGCGGCGGTTATCGAAGGGTTGGTGGGAGCGATCTCGGCGGGAGCAGTTTCGGCGGGAGCAGCAACGGAGGGAACGGCAACTGCAGGAGCAGGAGCAGCAACAGCGGGAGCGGAAACGGCAGTGGGAGCGACGACAGCGGCAGCGACGACAGCGGGAGCGACGACGGCAGTGACAGCCGAGGTGGCGACAGCGGGGGTCGCGACACTTGGGGCGCTACTGGTGCTAACGGCGGCAGAGTTCTGGCGGCTGGCAGATGATGAGGCGAAGGCTAATGTGGAAAATTAGTATAGGTTGGAATAGTGATGATAATGTTACTCACCTTGAGCACTAGTCATATTGTCATCGTCGTCGTCGATAACATGTTTGATCTTCCTGAGATATTCTGCACAAAACTGTGAGTGAAGGTGATACGGGCAAGAATTATTGTAGGACTGACCTTCAAAGCCCTCGGGCATCTCCTCCGGCCGTGGGTTGCCAAATCAGTACACGAGCGAAGACTTGTGCTTCGACCCGAAAGGACAGTGGACAGGGTGCCACATTTTCCTTCATTGCGAGAGGAGATCGAGGTCAAGTTTGCGCACGTCATTCGCCCACTCGACAAGTGGGACGACATGATCATAGAGGTCGGAACCGTTGGAAGAGAGCGCACCGTCAATCCACGTACTCGGCAGCTGGTTCGACCACTCGGTCGAAAGCTTCTCGAAAGCTAGAAGCTCCCGGTAAACCCAGCAGAGCTCAATGGCGCCCTTGAGAAGCCGCTGGTGCAGCTTATTCAAGGTGCCACGCTCCGCGTCGCTTGCGGCCCGGTACTCACCTGATCGTCCCTTTTCCAGACATCGGCAATGGCAGTATCGAGTTGGAGTGCCTCACGAGCGGCCAGGGCGACGCGTGGGACAAAATTGATGACGAGGGGCGCGTCGCTCTTGGCATGTTCCCAGCCGTGCCTACGAGCGAGCGCGAATGACACGAGGGGTTGCATCTGGGCCGGGAAAGAACGGGCGGTTTGTCGGGCAGCTTGGATATCGCGCTTGCGTTCAGTAGCGTAGGCCTTGGAAAAGGAGCTCCAAGTTTGGAGAGCCTGTTCGACACCTAACATAGCGGCCTCCAAGCTCTGATAGAGAGCCCCGTAAGATGAAGGGAGCGATTTCTGGGGCACAGGGGAAGGGGAAGGAAGGGGCCAAATACGTGGTCTACACTGCCAGAATCGAAACGGCCTATAAACAAACGTCAGCTTTAACGTGGGTGCGAAGAATATATTAAGGTGTACATACCTGACTTGAATAAATCTGCGTACTCGCTTTGCAAGCGGCGCTCTCCGCTGCCCAAGTGGCACGAATGACCCTTGAACTGGTCAACATGGTCATCCGGCACGACATAGCCTCCATCAAAGCGATCAGATGAGAACCCATCGGGGTTAAGGTCATCTGAGTCATCCGAGCGCCCATCCATGCCAGAATAATCTTGCTCGGGGACTGTCACGTCCGAGACCCCATCACTCATCGGCTCCTCCTGGGCATCTCGCTTCTTGCGAGGTTGGCGACCTTTGTGCTTTGGGGCTCCCGTTCCGGTCAGAGGGGTAAATGAGGTGTGGGAGCGAGTTCCGGAAGTGGCTGGAGGGGATGGTGCAGACGAGGAGCGCGAGGGATCGACGATCGGCAGGGCCAGTGATTGGCTCGGGACCGCCACAGGGTCCTGCCGCGGGGTAGGGACATAGGATTTGCGAGCGGCCGACCTCTTGGCTAAAATGGCGGTACTTGCCCGAAGGAGTTCGATACATTGGCGAGCCCACTCGATTACGTTATTGAATTCCTTGGAAGGGAGGCACGCAAGGTCATAGCCGGCGGGTAGTTCAGTCGGTGGCACGATATCACCGTTCGCCGCGGCAAAGTTTAGTATAAGGAGGATGAGGGCACGCACGATCTAAACAAAGCCGTTATAGTCGCCAACAAGCGTGCCGCTGGGTCCATGGATGACAAGCCGTGAGATGAAAATGTCTTCGGAGAACATTGGCAGGAAAGGGATGCGCGCAATAAGCGCCGCGTGAACCCCAGCAGTATAGTAGCCAATGGGGAGCCAAAACGCAGTAAAAAGCTGAATCCCCACGGTGGGAAGGGATCCACAAGAAAGACATGGGTGAGGCATGAGTTGTTTCATCGGTAACACATGTCTTTTCCGTGAGTGAGGGGCGCAAATCAACAGTAAACATATAATTTACGTCGTGTCCCACCGCTGGTGTATGACACACGTAAATTTCGTTCCCCGTCGATTGTGTCGTTACACACGTAAATTTCCAAGTGATTTTTTGATGTGTCTCCCACTTAAAATTGGTCGGCTGGACAAACCAGGAAATTGTGTGCAACACACGTAAATTGTTGAGTTGGCACACGAATAGGTTTAGTGTTATACATGTCTTGAGTTACACAGGATATTGGTACAAAAGCGACGGCTACGCTAGTAATCAGTTCTGACATACCGATGGATGCGACGCCAGACCAGAGGCCACCGACGCACTCGTGTATATACCCACGGGTCTGCCAATACTCAAATCTAGCGTATCGTCACTCCTAGGTTTCGCCAACTGCAAGCCGGAATAAGTTCCTCTTGAGCAATCAACGACCACGACAGACATACCTTCGCTTTACTCCTGTCCAGCATCGACAGGTTGGACGGCAAACTTTGTGCCCGCACGCGTGATTCTCTTGGTAGACTTTTGCCAAAAGATTTCGTCAGTCGATGACCCAATGCTGATGAACAAGCATCGCGCACCGATGTAGCCTCACCACCTGGGCCACCCGAGGCTCCCGGGGAGTTGGACGCTGTCTGGGAGAGCAGTCGGTGCAACTCTCGACCACATAAGACTATACACTTACCTTTTTCTTCTTACTGCGATTCTGCATGATGTCCCATGCATGGTCAGCACAGGGCCCGCCGGTTCATGAACCAGAGCCTACCTTAGCCTCCTTCGCCCCCTCCTTGAGCTGTCCCTATCTAAGGGGTTCACGTCTGGTCTGGGGGTAAAGGGCGAAGAGATGGACGCACCGCATGCTTCGAGGGACCAGCCTCGCTCTCTTGAAGTTGGTGTCGGTGAGAAACCGAAGGGCCGTCGGCGTTGTCGTCATCGTCGTTCATAGCCGACGGCCCTTTGGCCTTCACGTTCTAGTTGCACACCCCGTGAACAGGCTGGAGGTGTAGCTGCTGGGCGACTCACCTTCAAGCTACGCGACTTGGTGGCCTTGGTCACAGCCTGAGCCTTCGTCGCGGCTTTGGCGGCATCTTCGGCATCTTTGATACGCTGGGCCCGATCCCGCTCGTACGCCTGGACTTTGGCGGCCTTCTTGCGATCGACAGCTATTGGAGGGGATGCAGCCACAGTCCTGGTGATCAATATGGCGAGGGCACATACCTTCCTTGCCGCTCAAGGCTGGGCGCGGCAGCTCGTTGTGGTCACTGGGCTCGGGATCGACTTCGCTGCCGGGCTGTTCTTCGGCGTCGTGGTCATGTTGGTGGTGGCGGTCCTTACGTGTGGTATTCTCCTTTCCGGCTCGCTCTGGAAAGTCGAGACGTCGGTCTCTGTTAGACCGAGAGTGAAGCGGACGTACTGGTCTGCTGGGACTTTTGGCCGCCGAGAAAACTTTGGGCCATCATCTTGATAGCCCACGAGTCGCCATCCTCGTCGCAGAAGTGACTCAGGAAGGGATGTTTTGCGAGTATCTAAACTCCAATTTGAGGTGAGTAACTCATGGACCTTTGATATCAATAACCCTCACTGCAGTCTGCAAGTTGGCGCGGCACTTAGATGGCACGGACGACCAATTCCCGGTCGTCCCCGGGCTGGATAGGCCATAGGTGGCACAGGCGTGCCGAACATCACGCTAGAAAATTGCTGTGGTCAATTCTGGCGGTATATGCACAATGTCAGAGGACATACACGAATATCGTTGTACTCATCACGGTCGTCCTTGAGGGCAATCGCATTTTGAAGACTGTTTTTGTCACGGCCGGCTTGTGGCCAGGGGCGGGGAAAGATGAGGCGATTGGATTTGTTTAGGAGGGACTTATCTGTGCTGTACGGGTTGAAATTGAACTTGAACCTGCGGCCAAACCAATGGCCGTGTTCCTCGACGTATGCATTCTTTTTGTCGCGGGTCCGAAGCTGCTCGATGCGTGTGCGGGAAATGGTGCGTTTGCCGTTCGCGTCGACTTGCTTCTGGCGCTGGCCATGCTGCTTGGGCTCGGCAACCCACGAGGATTCGATTCGTTCATCCCGAAGCTTGTCGAACCAGTCATCTGGCACACGACGAGACCGAGAGGTTGAATGTGAGTGGGCTGGAGGAGCAGGGGAGGCACGGCTCGATGACGAGGAAGAACTTGAGGAGGAAGAAGAGCGGCTCGAGGAAGAGCGACTCAAGGAAGAAGATCCCGATTTACGAGAGTGTTTGCGGCGGTGAGAAGACTTGCGGCGGTGAGAAGACTTGTGGTGGCGAGATGACTTGTGACGGGAAGACTTGTGGTGGCGGGAAGACTTGTGGCGAACAGGCGATTTATGACGGCGAGACCCTGAATGCGACAGAGGGGGACTTGCTGAGCGGCTATGTGTCTCAGCCTCGGGGAGCTCAATCTGCTCTTTGGCTGGTGGGTGGGTTAAATCCTGGTTAACACAGTGAGCAACAACCAGATATGCTCACGACGTACCTGCTCCCACTCCGCTGGGACGCAGATCCCTCATTAGGGTGTCCCCCGTGGCTGAGAATGCGAAATGCGAGTCGTTCGGATCATCAAGATTAGGTTTTCTGGCTTCTACGTGGTGTGGAACATGATTAACAATCGAGCGGAGATGATAGGGACACAAACCTTTCTGGTGGCGTACGTCTCGCCACTGGTCATCGTCATCATAACCTTAGATAAGCAAGATTTCAGTCGACTTCTTTGCGTGAAGTGTCAGCCTATGCTCACCGGCGCTTTCTGTGGGCATATCCGCAATAGTTGTTGTATCAAGTGCAACTTTGGGTGGCGAAAATGACAGAATCAAGACAGGGGAGAGGACGTGGGAAGACGAGAGGGCCAATGTCAACTAATTCGGGTGATGTCCTGTAGGATTGGGATGTGTCACATGACACAGATAGCGGAGTTTGTGGCAAGACGACGGTGAGTCCTCTGCCTTTGACCATCACTACTGCGACGTACACACCGAAAGTTTGTTTGCTTTACTCTTGCCCGTATGCTGCCAAGCCACATGGGTGAACAACCAGCGGCAGAGGACTTGACACCATCTCAGGGTCCTGATCAGCAGCCGGCGCTCAAGCGGCTTCGAGTGGTAAGTCAAATCCGAGCTTTGGGGCGACTTGGGTATGTTTCAGGCTAACTACCACTCACTTTATGTCATGAAGGCATTAGACAAAGCCAACGCTGACCTGTTAAGCAAGGACCAAGCGCTTGGAGCCTATGTGCGTGCCGTTGCAGTGAGGAACAAGACAATTGACGATTTGAGAGCCGGGGCTGGCCTGGAACAGCCCGAAGACGACGAAGAACAAGCCGAGCCCGGCAAGGAAGACGACAGGGCCATCCTGGATCGTTCAGAGGTCGATGTGCAAGCTGTTCGGACGGCTGGGCGACGCTGTTGTGCATTACACATGCCGTGGATGTGCCAAGGCGATGTACTCTTTGGTAACGACGTCTACACAAGTTTCAAGGCCATTCTTTCCGAACTGGAGGTCCTTCGTGGCATGACAGATGACACCGAGGCTGTTGCCGAGGCAGAGAACTCCGTGGCTGAATTTTGGGCGGAGGCTCGGTTTGCCACTGCCGATCCAGTCAATATAGTGCATGAGGTTGTCTCTCACCTTGACATCGAGTTGGCAAAGCAGTGGTTCGAGCCTTGGTTCAAGAGACAGGTGCGCTTTCATTGTTTGATTTATATTTACAATGTATTTGCTTGTTTACTGTCTATATATGCTCTAGTTTAAGCATGGGATCATCAGAGAAACCTGTTTTCTCAATAAAGAGCAAGGTGGTTCATTTTTTCTCTTTGAGGCTCTTTTTTGCTCAAGAAAAGAGCATCTTGAGCCCTGATGGCTCATTTGCAATCAATAAATTATGAATAAATCCACATTTTTCCAACTGCACATTTTGGAAGGCTGTTGGTATCAATAAATGCACATAATTTGTCTGATCCTTGGCGTCTTTTTTTTCAGCCCAAAATCTGAGTTTTTGAACCCCCAAGGCTTGGTTTTGCGCATAGAGGCTAATTTAAGCGCCGATATCACATGACCTATATCGCTCCCTTGGCAAACTTGTTGCCTTTTGAACCCCCTGGAACATGTCACTGTGGGGGCTGGGGTGATGCTGCCTAGGGGTAGTTTTGCATGCTGGATTGAATGGGACAAAAATTATCCAAAAATAACAGCTGGAAAAGGATTTAGTGCCGAATTTGCAATATCATCCATTTAAGGCAATTTGCTCTTTGGACTCATAATCTCATTGGAGCTCACTAAAGAGCAAGGTGGTTCTAAAGTCTCTTTGTGCTCTTTTTCTTCTTTAATGAGAGAAATGA
>WSTG01000351.1:0-12670 GCA_019616325.1 Ceratobasidium sp. 394
CTTGATCTGTGGTACAAAGGTGGATCGCTTGTGAGTTTGTTCATGTCTAGGCGTGGCGCTTCAAATGGCTGAGTTGTACATGCAGGTGGAAAGAGTTGCTGCTGTGAACAACAACACGATTGTCGTTGTGCACTCTGTCGGCCCCGTCGTGTGAGTTGTACTTTACAGCCCACGGTATCGAAAATATCATTAATCGGGAGACACTAGCATGAACTGGGTGAGCTCCCCAAACATCACCGCTGTCATATATGCAGGGGCTCCGGGCGAGCAGACTGGTCCGTCGATCATGGACATGTAAGTTGACTCTTACACCCTTGTCATTTCTCAATATTGACATAGCATGACTTTAGACTCTATGGGGACTATAATCCTCAAGGCCGCCTTCCGTTCGCAATTGGCAAGGTAAATAATGATAAAAGTGCGTTAAGAGTACTTGGCTGAGTGGTTTCCAGAGCGAGGCCGATTACAATACCAACATCCTCTACAATGCTCTCCCTGGCCCTACCGCAAGTCGATTCTCATATTTAATATCTTATTCTGGAGCGCTGACAACGATTTGTGTAGATTTCTTACACCGAAAAGCTTCTGCTCGACTACAAATATATGGCTTCAGTCGGTATCAAGCCCCTTTATGATTTTGGCTACGGCCTGTGAGTACTCGAAGCGAAAACTAGCCCAGCTCCTAAACCTCGCCTGGTTTATATCATGTTAGGACCTACGGTGGGAAATTCGACTACTCCGACCTCGGTATTACGTCGTCCAGCACCGGATATACTGTTACTTTCAAGGTTACTAACTCTGGGACCCTTAAGGCGACTGAGATTCCGCAGCTCTATATTGGGTTTCCAGCCTCTGCCGGAGAGCCCCCCAAGAATCTCCGTGGCTTTGAGGAGGTCCGATTGGCTGTCGGCGCCTCGTCTACAGTCTCTATGATGCTCTCCATTCGCGAGATAAGGCATGTAATCTACCTGTCCGCAGCAGCTTGTATGCTGGCTAATCTACATCCTGCAGCGTTTGGGACACTCCATCCAAATCATGGAAGCGGCCATCCGGAACCTTTACCGTGTATGTCGGTGCCTCACACGGCGATATTCGCTTGCAAGGATCTTTTTAAGCTTCTGGAATCCTGGGTGATGCTTTCAAGCACGGAGCCCCATTTCTTTGTTATCCAAACTTATGAATAGCTCAAGTACCAATACATTCTCTTGCGAATGCTGCGGCGTTGCCGACCTAGTTTTGCCATATGGGGACCGCTTGTTCAATAAGCGCGATCGGCGGCTCATGTGATCTTGCGATCGCCTTCCATGGTCGGCGGCCCGTGCTTGGAGCTCACAAACGCGGCCGCTAACGTGGCTCATTTCTCATACTCTGGCGGACAAACCACGGCAGAACTACTTGCTAGACGGCGCATCGGACGTTCTTGGACCTGGCCTCAAGCACGAGACCTAGTCAAAAATTATGATTCCTTCCTGACAGCCAACCATCTCGTTTGCCGACTGGCCCCGCTGGTTTCATCTCGGAGCATCTATGCAAAATGAACTGTCTCGGAGATACCTTGCAAAGTAGAGCCAACAAGCGTTCCTAATGACTGAAAGTCTACAAAAGCGACCGCAACTACCACGTAGTCCGGTAATTACCTCCGTTCTTACAATGTCTCCGGTTTCGGCTCTATCGATTGTAGCTTGTGCGGCGTTCGTAGCTGGTGCTATGGCCCAGCAACCTGCCTATGCACAGTGTGGGGGTATTGGCTGGACAGGCGGAACTACTTGTGTTTCGGGATACACCTGCGTCAAGCAGAATGATTGTGCGTAGTTCTCAGCTTTGGCGAGCTCCAGTATTCACATATCACACTTTAGGGTATTTCCAGTGCATTCCCGGCGCGGTTACAACCACAACGATTAAAGCTACCACGACCACCAAAATAACGACAGTTAGCACGATCACTAAGACCACTACTACTTCGTCAACGCCTACTGGCGTGAAATATTGGTTCTCCTTTGGGGATTCTTACACGCAAGTGCCTAGTATTTTGCTAGAATCCAACGGTTTCTAATGATCCGCTATAGCCAAACTGGCTTTGACATCAATGGCACCAAGCCCGCCGTCGGAAACCCGCTTGGGAACCCCACATATCCCGGTTACACCGCCTGCGGATCGGGTACGTGTCACCTCATTAGACGAGCTGCACTGGTTGCTGATTGCATTAAACCCAGTCCCCAACTGGGTGGATCTCGTCACGACCAAGTACAACACCAGCACACTCCTTACATACAACTTTGCCTACGGTGGAGCAACCATTGATGCTGCCTTGGTCGCACCATACACACCTACCGTCCTCTCGTTGACTGATCAGGTGAGGATCACGAGCTCCAGCACTCGTTCTTCTGAGATTCCTAGTCTAACTAATTACCCGCCCGTAGGTTAACATCTTCCTCGCTAACAAGGCTGTCGCTCCTTGGACTGCTTCCAATGCTCTTTTCTCTGTCTTCATCGGAATCAACGACATCGGGAACTCATGGTACAACTCGGGCGACCGCGACGCTTTCTCTGACACGCTTCTCAACGCCTATTTCGCACTCATTCAAAAGATCTACGACGTTGGCGGACGCAACTTCTTGTTTGTCAATGTTCCGCATGTCGATCGTTCACCGCTGGTGAGATTTGCTTCTTTTCTTGTTGTGACGAGGGTCGTATATGCGCATGATCCTGACTCCTTTTTACCCATTTAGATGTTGGCTCAGTCTGCTTCAGATCAAGCGGCCGAGGCAGCAGTAATCAACGGATTCAACACCAAGCTTGCGGCCAAGGCGACCTCCTTTGCTTCTTCTCATTCTGGAGTATGTTTGCTCTTTTTTGCCCTCATGTTCAGTCCTCTAATAGCCTGGTGCTCTAGGTCAAGACCTGGGTCTATGATTCTGCCACCAAGCTCAACACTCTTCTGAACTCGCCGAGCACCTATGGGTTCCAGGATGCAACGAGCTACGGCAGCGGCTCGACATTGATGTGGTGCAACAACTACCACATTTCAAGCGGCGTCCATAACTATTTTGCTCAAGATGTTGCCGCACTCCTCAAGGGCAGCCTCACGCGCCGCTCCGACTAGATAACTAGCTAGCATATATCTATATTTTGGGTCAACAGTTGCTACATATATTGCTGTTCTAGGATGAAACGGCGAATAAAACCATTGATTGTATAGCGGCAACTAATCACGCCAGTTGACCACCTCTGCCTCATGCGTCATTACACATGCGTCTTTTCGTACCGGTATGATTCGTGGGTAGACAAACTAATACCAGAGATCAATAAAAGGTTAAAGATAAAGCACAAGTCACTAACCTTTTCATTATACTCATGCATAACCTCTGCGTTGAGAATTCTACGATCCTTCAACAGACCTTCGTAGGATTGAGAAAGTCCGTAGATCTATGAGGATGCTGTGAGCTCAATGCAAGAGGGTGCAGCCCAAACGACTTGCCTGGAAACTGATAACAGCCATGAGAATGAGGGCGATGAACCATGTACCGGAAGAAAATATCATCCATAGCAAGGCGTGCGCAGGTGAGTAAACACTAGGAAAGACTAATTAGCATAGCAAACCTTTGAACCCCAAACCGCGCACCTGAATAATGCCATCTTTAGCTCGTCTGGCTCCCATACGTCCAGCTGTTGTACGGCGTGCGAATCATCTTGCAATGTTCTCCTTCCATTTTTTGACCCCCAAAGCGATTTCCTGTAAACCATGATGAGTTTTAAACTGGGGGTTGAATAGATATTGAGCCTACCAAGCAGAGGTAATGTGCAGACCAAGGCCTCGTGCAAGTCGCCAGGTCAAGGAGGAGGCGCGCTGGTTATCCATGTCACGGGCAGCAGTTGTCATGTCCATGCGGACCATCTTGGCGCGCGGAGAATCAACCATATTTTCTCGCAAATGGAGTTGATAAGATCGGGTGTTGATGAACATATAGAGACAATTCAGCAATGAGCCTATTAGCAGAAGGCAGGTCACGGGCGTAGTCTGGTGCAAGGCATTACTTGTTAGCAACACAACAAGGTCGATCAAAATACACTTACCCAAGAAAACCACGGTGTAGGTTCTTCTTGCTCGAATCCGTCGACAATATGGATTTCACGGTGCATGTCTTCCCAGCCGACTTCTTCCGTCTGGTGAGAACGAAGGATCGAGTAACGAGTGATAAAGTGTATGAGGTGAAGCCCACCCCCCAACGCACGACCCATGGTTTCTGGTGGAGGAAGCGGCAGGTTGGATAAGGTTGCTGTATCACATAGCCATTCCCAGGTCGTAGAGGGGAGCTCGAGAATTCTGTAACAATGTCAGCATATGCTTGATTATGTTGGCTTCTGCTACATACCTTTGCCGCCACGGCTTCTTCCTCACCATTCGCTTTCTCGGAGCTTGAGGTGGGACACCTTCTCCACCTACCCCATCTTCCACTGCCGCCCTTCCCAGCTTCTTCCTTAAGCTTTCAGAGCCCCCATTACCGACCGCAGATACGAGTGGTGGCGGTCGGTTTCCTCTCGCAGCTTCCCAGTCAAACGCGTGAGTTGCACTGAGAGAATAGAGATCAGGTCGACGTTCGCTGTACTTGGCAAGAGGTGTCGTTGGGTCTGACTGTGAGTAGGGCAGACTCGCTCTAGGGCGACGGGATCGAGGGGTGGTGGCCATGAAACAAAGATGGGCGACAACGCGTGCAGTCACGTGATCGTCGTTCAAGTCAATTTGAAATATCAGAGCGCTTAGTGTGCTGGGCAACTTGACCTCTGCAACGATTTCCTCGACCGTTGTTCTCGTTGTACAAAATTGATTGAAAACGACAAAAAATGACTGTGGTTGCAAAAAAGAATGGGAATTAATGCGCCGATACCCGACCTATTAGCTTGAGGTCGCACTCAAAACATCATCGATGTGAACTTTCTCCACATCCTTCCAGGGCTCAACGCTCCTGCCTCTACTTCATGTACGCTAGGTATACGAAGACGCGCGATTGGGGGAGGCGCGACGAATGATTGTCTCAGTGGGGACTTGCAACGCGGTGCGTACTTGCTTGACCATTCGTCCGATTGAGTGATAGCAGCGTCCTTGGTCGAGACCGGAAAATGTGGAGAAATTGCATCCTTGGAAACGTCGTCGGGGGTAGTAGCGGTCTGTTCTCCTGGTGGAGTCACCAGGACTCCATCTTCAACATATACTTGCATCGTGTCTAAATCCTGCCCCGTCGATTTGCCTGGACATGCCGAAGTATTGTCAATGGAACCTAGGTTTAGGCAAGAATCTAGAGCGAGTGAAGCAACCAGAGTGGCCATCAAGAGAGCCTCATCTTGTGCCCGCTCCTGCGCCGTATCCGAGCCACCTTGTTCAGCGTCTTTGGTTTCTTGAGAGGCCAGTGGCATTTCACCGTTCTCTGGTTCTTGAGCTCCTGTGTTATGCACCTCGCTCTCCGCTTGGCCATTGGGAACATTTGCGTCTTCGCCCTTGGCGCCCTCTGTCAATTGGCCTTCAGCCTCATTCGCAGCCTCTAATGCCAGCTCCTCCTGCAGGGCGTCCTCCAACATCCTCAATCTTCTTCTATTATCCGCCAAAACCGTCGCCCGATCTATGACTCCTCCCTTTCTCCACGGATTCCACCAGCTCATCTCGAGTACCCTCGGCGCCACGTTTACTCGTCGGCTATGTGCACCCGTTCTGCTTCGCGGCGAGCCCGTGTGTGGATAGGAGTACAGATGATGCGCTCGCGGTCGATATGCTGGCAGATTCTTGGGCTCGGGAAGCGATGTAGCATGTATGATCGTCGTGCGCGCAAGTTGCCGCTGTCGCACGAGGTAGGTTGCTGCTTCCTGTCCCTCTGCCTGGTCTGGCCGCCGGCTCGCCCATCGTTGAGGTTGCCCGGGATTAGGTGTGGGCGGGAGAGTCGGAGAGCACAGAGATGAGATATCAGCAGGCGGATCGCACGCGCCGGTGTATGCAGGGGCTGGCCGAGGAGGAAGTCCAGGGGGTGCTATGGTTAGGTGCGATGGAGAAATGCCTGGCACCTGCTCGACGCTGGATGTCTGTGGACTCTCCGACCCATCGATAAACCGCGCGTTCGCGAAATGAAGCGCCTCGTAGGTGGCATTCGAATCGCTCCTTTCTTCCGAAGGAAAGCATAGTTCGGGTAAGCAGCTCGAAGAATGGCCTGAGCATTGACTTGAGCTGCTGGAGGGTCCGAATTCGAAGCTGCCCGCTAGTGAGCTGGGGAAGAGCGTGGCTGGAGGGCTGAATGACGGATGGTTGGCACTCGCTAAGCTCATCCCCGATTGATCAGATTGGTCGGTATGGAGTTGAACGTCGCTACTTCCCATAGCTTGAATGACTGGATGGCCAACGTCCTCTTGGTTGGGAGAAGTCCCCTCATCCCTGCCGACCAGGAACTCGGATGCTGTGGGCGATGTGGCAGGTGAAGTGAACCCCGACGACGCTGAGGATGGGTTGGGGCTTGTCGACCACGATCCAAGGCTGCTAGAATCTGAGTCCAAATCCAAGTCCTGTACTCGCGGCGCTGGCATCCTTAGCGAGCTGGGTGAGGAAGGTTGATAGGTCAGCATAGGTGAGGGTATAAACTGCGGCTGTGTGTAGGCAACATACCTAGCAGAGCCTCCCGAGCGGGTCGTTAGCCCTTGATTAAGGCTATTTGAACGATTAGCTCAACGAATTTAACTGCTGGATAGCGTACGCACTGCAAAACGTCCTCCATGGATGAATCGGGCGTGTCGGCATACATCCGGCCAATATCATCCACGATGTTGTTGAGCGTACGGACCACATCCTCCATGCGGACGGGTATTCCACCGGGCTCTAGGCTATACGTTAAACATTAGCCGAAATCCTTGCGCTCCCGTCCTGTACTCGCCTGGTCATAGCCCCTTTTAACCCCTATGATATGTCACGAGCCAGATACAGGCGAGATAATGTAATTTAAAAAGATCAAAAATAGTGAAAAAAGTGTCGAGTCGTGAATGATCGTGAACAAGGCGGGACCAACGTTAAGACTGAGCTGAGGGGAAACCAGGGGCTAAAAGAGGAGGGTGAAGTCTAGCGCCCGACCCTGATATTGCACGTGACCGTTCACCCAAAGCACACACGACAACCACCATGGCCTTTAACTTTGGAGCGCCTGCGAACAACACAAACACGAGCACGGGCACGACTGGCAGCGCACCTGCTACTACTCAGTCAGGGCTGTTTGGCTCTGCGGCAGCTACAGCACCCACTGGAGGATTGTTTGGGAGCACAAATCCTAGCACGACAACACCTGCTCCGACATTTGGGAGTCAGTTTAGCTTTGGCGCTCCGGCGGCTTCGAGCACGTCCACCACCGCGCCCACTGGGGGTACCCTGTTCGGTAACACTGGCGCCAGCAGCAATACTACGTCTAAACCAGCCTTTTCTTTCGGCAACCCAACACCAGCCGCTGCGTCTGCGGAGCCTGCAAAACCAAGTCTGTTTGGAGCGACTCCCACTACAACTGGCGGAGGTTTATTCGGCGCTTCTTCTACGCCCGCCGCGGCCGGTACCACTACTGCGCCAAAACCTCTCTTCGGTTTCGGTACCACCCCAGCCGCAGGAGCCACCACCACGCCCGCGACCACAAACGCAGAAGCCCCCAAGCCCGGGGGTCTCTTTGGTGCTACTCCAGCCGCTCTAGGCACTACCACTAGGCCAACGCTCTTTGGCACAATACCCGCTGTAACTTCTTCCGTTACTACCACAACAGACGCGGCCAAGCCAGCCACGGGCCTTTTCGGCGCTGCTGCACCAGCAACTTCGACTAATGCCGCTGCTTCCGCTGGTCCTAAGCCTTTCTTCGGGTTTGGAACAACCCCTGCTGCTCCTTCCTCCACTTCTACCACAGGTGCCAGCGCGCCCAGTGGTGGCCTGTTTGGTGCCACTCCAGCTGCTGGCTCCACTGCCACTACAACTCGTGCGTATACTAATCATTTATAACGTACCGCTGCAAAGCCATTTACTCCAATTCATTATATAGCAAGCTTGGGCGGGCTATTTGGCCCCAAGCCTATGGAACCAACAAAACCAGCCGAGGCCGCCAAGCCAGCAGATGCGGCCAAGCCCGCCGACGCTGCAACTGCTACCCCTGCTGCTCCATCCTTATTCGGGCCTAAGCCTACCACTGGCACGACGCCCGCAGCGCCCAGTGGAGGCCTATTTGCTCCAATACCCACGGCGAATGCG
This sequence comes from Ceratobasidium sp. 394, assembly GCA_019616325.1. NCBI lineage: Eukaryota > Fungi > Basidiomycota > Agaricomycetes > Cantharellales > Ceratobasidiaceae > Ceratobasidium > Ceratobasidium sp. 394. Next base: position 8,249 of record WSTG01000351.1, read on the forward strand.
GCGAAAGACGATGGCAAGAAGGACGCTACAAAGTGTAAGCGTTGCCCGTAGTTTTATTCCTTGGTACTCATTTACAAGGTTCGTTTGTTTTACAGCTGATGCGCCAGCAGCCACTGCGACTCCTTTCGGTGGTGGCTTGTTTGCCCCCAAACCGGCAGCCACAACCCCGACTCCTGCTGCAGCCCCAACCGCTCCCCCCACCACTGCTACCCCCGCTGGAACGGGTACCACTGCTCCTGCACAAGCGATCCCGCCATCAGCACTGCGTGGAAAATCTGTGGAAGAGATTGTGAACAAGTGGCAAGAAGAGCTCGAGACACAGACTAAAGAGTTCAAACGTACGGCGCAAGAAGTGGAAGTTTGGGATCGCGCATTGATCGAAAATGGTGTCCGAGTACGTGCGACTATTTGTCGAGCCGTTGAATTATTGGACTGATCTACTCCTGGTACGCGTCAGATCTCGAACCTGTACGCCGCCGTCCAAGCTGCCGAAGCTGTCCAACAAGGAATCGACGGTACCCTCGACAATGTCGAAGAACAACAAAAGAGCGTAGCTGCCGCGCTTGATGGCTACGAAAATGAAATGAAGAAGATATACGGGAGCGAGAGCCTGGGTGTTGACGTTGGCCCTGCAGATGGCCAGAGAGAGAAAAAGTAGGTTTGAATGACACATACTTATGCACTTTAACTAATAATTGGATACCATAGCTACGCTCTCGCAGCCTCCCTCGCGGACCAACTCGATTCGCTCGCACGTGGTTTAAGTACAATGATCGATAGTGTCAACGATCTTTCCACCGGAGCGTCATCGGCGCAGTCGAAAGACGACCCCGTTGCTCAAATTTCAGCGATCTTGAATGCCCACCTGGAGAGCTTGCAGTGGATCGATGGAGCAGTGCGCGAGGCTGAGGAGCGGGTCAAAGAGGTCGAGGGCGCGCGAGGGAGCAATGGTGGTGCAGAAGGAAGGGCCCCTCTGGGGGCGAGTACGATTGGGGGTGTGGGTTCTGGGCTGGGCGGAAGGGCAAGTACGCAACGGAGTGGCCGCTACGGACTTTAAAATGTTTTTGATGCTGCGGACTTGCCAAAATGCTTTGTGGATCGTTATCTTGGGCGATTAAATAGAACGTATGCACAACAGCGACCCTCGATCTAAGACTACCCCCTGCCCGGCTTGTTGAATTCCTCCGCTGCCCTAAAATCCGCAATATGCTTCTCGCTCTCGAGCATCATCTGCCGAAAGCAATTTCAGTATCCATTCAAATCGTAACGAGGCAAGCGAGTACATACCTCGGCTGCAATATCATTCACGCTCGTCCCCGGACGATTGTACATGATCGCGTTTGCAAACATCAAATACACATCCCTCTTGAAATGGTCCGTGCTCGACACCAATCCATCCTTGATACGCGCCTTGACAGTCTTGAGATCCATCGGTCGACGTACAATCTCATAATAGTCTGGCGCCTCGGACTTTTTAATCGGGTTGTGGAAGATGTTCCCGCCACGGAGTTGGGAGATCTGGGAGTGAACCATCCCAATCACGCTTTGGAATTTTTTGTTTGTCTGGGGGACAGGAGTGATGGTAGTGGGTGTTGGCGTCGAGGTGAGCGCAATAGACGGCCGGGCGGTGACCGGGACTGATTGGGCCGAAGTCGATGGTTCGGGGGATTCTGAACTTTGGTTGTAAGGTGGTGCAAGGAGAGAGATGTGGGTAGAGTTACCTGTAGGCGCAGTTGTCGACACGTCGGCCATCTCGGTGTCTTCCTGCCTAGGTCGTTTTGGTTCACGAGGAACGTCGGACATAGACACATCCGATGCGCGGCGTTTTGCTATGATTTGGGGTCAACAAATTAGAAGCCGCACGCGTCGTGATCGAGAACTTACATTTAGCAGCCTTGGCTTCCTCCTTTGGCTGCGAACTCTGAACCACCTCTTCCTCTTCCTGCACTGCATCCGCCACCACAGGCACCGCTGGTTCTTCATTCTTGGGCGCCTCGGTCGGAGCAGGAGGCGCGGGCGCTTCGACAAGTTCGTTGCCACCTGTTCCCACTACAGGAGTCGGTGGCGCACTATCCGGGAGCGCATCGTCGGGTTGCTCGGGCGTATCCGAGACCATCGACGCGAGCCGCTCACGCATGCGGCGCTCTTTCATTTCTCGAACGCGTTTGTTATCTTTCGAGTTCCATGGACGAGAACCCGAGGACGCGGTCGATACCGGTTTAGAACCTGGCACAAAAGGGGTACAAGGTTCAGCCATGTGATCACAAAGCATGATCGTCGGTGGAAGATCATCACGGTGAAGACGACCCACCTGGCTCTGCGGGCGTCCCGTCCCGGGTTGAGCGCCCAGCGGGGGAATGGGGCCGCCCAGTGTCCGAGGGCGAATCCTGCCGCTGGGACAGCTCGGCTGTTTCCAGCGTCAGGTGCCGAGGAAGTGGTGATGCAGATGGTCGTGCGAATCCTTCATTTGTTGAAGCTAGGGCAAGTTGGCATGAGCGTCCGGTATCAGCATGAAATGGCAGTAGCATACGGTTGAGCTCCGCCAGGATCTTGTCGTCCCATTTCCCAGTGTTAATCTCTTCTATTTCGGTAGTCAACGTCCTGCTCCGAGGTCAGTCGGCAGATTGGCACAAGTGCATATCAACACACACTTGAAGCGAGCTTCCTCGGCTGCGATCGCAGTTTTCAAGTCTTGCACATGCTGTTGGTAAAAGTGCCAGGCCATCTTCTTGTGCGCGGCGGCTGCTCATCCTATTGGTAAAGCCACCGCGGTACAATCTCTTGCATGCGTACCTCTAGGTGCCGTAGTATCTCCGACGGCTGGATTTGTCCTACCAATGCGAACGGATTAGAATCGTGCATGGCTTGGCCAACAGCTATACACACGCATTGTATCCCACGTCACGCATCAGATGGGTGTACATGGCATTGCAGTTCTTTTCGTATCAGGCAACATGAGAACTTCTGGGCCAACGACCGAGGTTGGAAACAGCCGCGCACCGTGGGCGAAAAGAACGTATTGGGTCGCTCAGTAAGAGGGTGGGAAACAACCATCCTAGACACCTCATCCCATTTCGCAGAGCCGCATTCGTAGATCGCCTGAGACAGCAGAAGCTTCTCTCGTATAGAGAGCTTTTCGATGGCGTCTTGGAGTGAGGCCATGCCTCGAGTAGCACGAGATGCCATAGTCGACGAGTACCCAGTTCTATCGCTAGCCCCAGTTGTAGCCAGTCTATTTACTTCGGAGCATTCACGGAGCCTCAAGTGAGGATGTGGTGGTTGAAAGGAGGTAACGCGGTATCACGTGATTGCAAACATAATCACAGCGAGATTCCCCATTTGGCAAGCCGCCTACCGCATATACACGGAAAGCGGCCGCCACTCTGCTTGTGTCACCCGTGCCAAGTCATAAACTCGTTTGCCACCAGCTCGATACTGGCTCTGTCACGATCCGGCCGTACCACGTAGTCCGGCGAGGCCGAGCGACGTTTAGCCAATAGAGCCGCAGTCGTAGCTAGTGCAGCACAATTTTCTAGCGTGGCGGCTGATTATTGTACGCTCGCGGATATCGCGACATGTGCGGCAAGTACGGCCGTCAGCTCCGTTCGTAATGTCCGACTTTCAGCCTGTTCTCTCGCCTGTTTTCACGGCTCGGCGTTTGGCTGTTTTCATAGACCTGGAGCTCATTACCCGCGGGCCACGCGTGGAGAAGCTTCGCAAGAGTTGGGACAGCCACAATCTGCCGGTCCAAGGAACTTTTGACTGTTCCTACTCTATCTTTAGATGGACAGGACTACCTGGAAACACCACCCGGCCCAGTCAAAAAAGTATGGATGTTTCGCCGAAGAGCGTCCGCCGGCCCCACACCGACCCCACACCGACTGAGCTTGGCCAGCAGCGAGAACGCCGAGCCGGACCTGAACGGACAGCTGATTTCAGACTCGTTATCTCGGCGTATCGGAGCAAGTCGCGCCGGAGACAAATGATTGCATTCAGACACATAGACTAACAGCATTTGATGACTGTAAATCGCCGATAGTTGGTGGCACGTTTGTCGGTTTGCGACGCTTACTATAGCGCCTCCCCCGCACAGAATCGCCGAGGACCGTCCGAAACAAGATTTTCAGCAGGATAAGATGTTTTGAGTCCCTGCTTCATACACGCGAAGTTGCAGATCCGCGTGCGCGACGTCCCTGTAAATGTGGGGTAAAAATGACGTGTTCGCGTTGTTATCTAATCTCGGGGCCTGATCCCCAGAGCAAAACAACGGCCGATAATTAGATTCCGATTTGGTCATTGTGTATAATCCGAGGTTGCGCCAGGCCCTTTTCAACTGAATGTTGGCAGGGCCATGCACATTCAACACTCTTGAATTGCTGCCGCCAAGTGTGTCCAAGCAAAATCTCCGCTTTGCCGCGTGGT
>WSTG01000352.1:0-16162 GCA_019616325.1 Ceratobasidium sp. 394
TTTCAGAGCCCCCGTGGATCTGCAGCCAGAGAAAACCACCATCGCCTCTCAGGGGGTCCCTGTTGGACTGTTGCCGAAATCTCTACCAAACCGGCATCGTTTCGCTTCGTTCTTTTTATAGGTGTGATCGCATATGTTACTAGATCCCCCTTACACCTCTATCTGGTCTATAAATCACTCCTGTGCATCACAGTCGCCCATATACTACCCAAACTGTCGATTTTTAAAACTGTGTATTTTGCGGACATATGTGTATAGAAATGTTCTCCTAACCGAGGCGACCCATACTATACAGCACGCATGATATCAAGTGTTGTATTCGCCGAGATATGGCTCTTTCACTCCGAGCCAGATTTTTTTTCGCGGGAAGCATCCGGCGCTTCCGGCAAACCTTTTTGCAAACAGCCATAAAGCCAGCTCGGCCGGACCTGCCGCGAGCCGCGCTCGTGGTCAGGGATCCGGCCACGCTTGCGTCCCCCGACCAAGAGCCGACCATCGGTGCCGAGACCAGCGCCAGCACCGGCCCCAAGGTCAGTCGACTTTATCAATTATTGTAATACTAATTTGAGCAGAGTCCCACCATTATCGTCTTTTTGCACATGACCGAACGATCCCTCTAGCCTCTGGAAATGGGCGGAAAACAACTACATCTCATAGAAGTAATGAAGGTTCCAGATACCTACTAGAAATTCCAGCCTTGGGCTCTAACAAAGGCTCAGCGTCTACTATTGACAGCGCCCAGCCTATCCTCTGCCCATATATAGCCCAACCAAGATACTATCGATCCTCGTGTTATCTCCACTCAACGGGAGCAGAGCGAGTACTTGCGCCAAGCCATCTCGTCACTCTATCTAGGATATCAGATTGCTACGAGATTTCTTACCTCCGAGTCAACGACCTCTAGGGCTCTGCTGCGGTGTCCACCATGAGTTTGTTGGTCTCGTACATACCCGAAGGCCACCTCGGTGATCCCCTACTAGCCGAGATTATGCGCTCGGAATCTTACCAGGCAAGCCCTATACACGATGCCCCTTGCCCCTCTGCTCACCTTGTCAAACAGGAGGTCATCGATGCAGCATGCGAGATGTGGACCCACCAGTTGCCACCAGAACATCGAGTCTCTAATCGTCGCCTCGCGTGTCAGATACAGCGCGCCACTGGAATCCAACAATGGGTGACGCTGCAACCTCAGCGCTTCGTGGATCTCATGCGTAACGGAGGAGAGGGGGAAATCGAATTGCGTTTGCAGATCGAGTGCTTTCCCAACGCATCGAGTCCGACCAATAGTCACCGACACAGGGATGAATCGACGTCTGTAGGTGAGTCGCGAGGATGTGACTGCTTTTGTTTGGCAACTTACAGTATGGCTAGACACTTCGTCGCGCGACATGTCATCTATGCATAGTGTCAACCTAGGACCCCACGGGACCAGCAGTAAGCGTGATTTCTGCGGGTTATGTTATTCTGATTTTTACATAATAGATTTATCGAATAATGCGGTCGCGGACTCATTGCAGCCAGCAGCATTTCCCCTTACCCCAGATTCAGGATCCGGAGGTATGTCGTATATTCGCCATGGCTCATCCCCCTGGCTCAACCCCGATCTAGTACCCATTCCCGCACAGAGACCTGCCTCGCCAACTAGCCCAACCAATGCAACTGGCCCACTAAGTCCAACGAGCCCAACGAGCCTAACGAGTGCATTCTCTACACCAAAGTCTATCAACTCCCCCGTCGTGTTCCGCAGCGGTGTCACCGCATTGCTATCCGGAAAGTACACCGACGCTTGTACCTACTTTCAGCAAGCCGCCAATGAATTCCATGAGCGCGGTGACATCCGTGGCGAAGCCGATTGTCTACGCCAATTCGGAATATCCTGCCGAAACTCGAAAGATTACGTCGCGGCTCGCTCGCATCTACTGGCTGCCCGAACAATGTACGAATCGATAGGCGCCGAGTGTCGACAGGAGCAGCTTCGATGTAGTCGCCACATTGGCCGAGTCGAGGAAGATAGCGGGAACCACCAGCTGGCGCTAAATATCTACCAAGAACTCATACAGACGACGCACCAAGAAGGACTCACGACGCAACACGCCTGGTGTCTATGTTACCTCGGCCACCTGTACAACCGGGCTGAGCGCTACGATGAAGCACTCGAAGTTCTCAAAGACGTCATCAACGCTTGTCGGGATACTCCATCTCCCGAGGTCGAAGGGTTTGCGACCGAAGAGTCGGGGTACACGGCCGAGCGGCAGGGACATCTGCAAATGGCGATGAACTGTTACGAAAGGGCGCTTCAGGTATTCAAGATGCATGGAGAGGGCAAGTGGATTGCGAATGAAAGTAGGGTGAAAAAACGGATAGATCAGCTGAATACGGGGTCGACGTTGCTTGGGGTGTCGAGAAGGTGGTCGATTGGCGCACGGTTCTTGAATAGGTCATCGAGCCGTTGAGCTGGAGTGGTAGCGCCCGGCAAGCACCTGCCGCAGCGCATACATAGAAAATTCTCTTCCATTTTCGCTCAATCAATCCAACCCTTTGATGTGTTTGAATACTTCGCCTGGCTAATTCTTGCTTTACCGGACCATGTTTTCTTACGTGGCACGCCGGTTCCATACATTTAAATCCTGCACCTTTAGTAGAGAGTATAAGCCTTATGATGAGGTCCTATGCGGGCTTCGGTATTGCCACTCCTGCGTGCGAAAAGACAGCTCAGACTTAAATCATTCAGCTGGCAGCCATTATCAACGCATACATACACTGGTGCCAACACCCATGGGTGAGAATACTCGGCTGTGGTACCCCAGCCGACTTGTGTCTACATTTACGGATTTATCAAGATACGTTCTGCAAATAACACCAGAACATTTTTCAAGAGCTGTCTAAAGTTTACACATCGAGACTATAAGACTTTGGGCTGCGCCGCCAGCCGTATAATTTACATGTCAGAGTCGACATCGCTCTAGGTCATGATTGAAGTAGGGGCTGAAATACAAAACAATGAGCTACATTAGCCCTTAAGATGCCAGCTAACCCGAAGCAACCCACCTTTCCTTCCGTGTTGGGCAAGTCTGACATTTGGAGTCCTGGAGAACACTGGGAACTATATGCGCTGAGTGCAATCCCGTTCTGATAGGCTGAATCATACGAGGATTCTAGCTGCCCCATGATGACCGCAACTGAGAAATAGATGATGGACCAAGTAGATCCCACTGCAACCAAGACGGTCCAGATGAGATTTGTCCAAGGTAACCAAACGGCTTCGCAAAACGGACACGTAAAGCCGATGTTTGGTAATGGCGATAATATCTTGAAATCGTCTTGTGCTAGTGTTATCGTTTGGTTAAAATAACTAAGCAGCTTTAGGTCGTATGGTTCAAACCCGCTACCATCGTCTTTCATCGGGGCCGAGACTTTAATTAGGACAACTACTCCACTCTGTCGAGGGATGCACTCACCCTTGCCACACATTGCTTCCCCTCCAAATTGTCAGAGTAGTATGCAATCCAAGGCGGATTCGAAGCACCGTGGATCTCGAATCCATGCATGGACGTGTTGAAGCGGGCCGAGCCGCTGTTCACCAACTCGACTCCTAGGTCTCGGGCTCGCAAAAACCAAACATCACCCGACTTGTGCGGCGAGGGCCAAGAAACTTCTCGTCTATATCCTTTAATTCCCAAAACGATGCTGTTCGGATATATGTTGTTTCCAGCATATTCGCTCGTTGGTCGACTATCAAACGGAGCATTGGCCGAGGTGCATAAGAAGGTCATGTTGAACACGATTGTAGGCATCTGCATCACAGGAGCGTTAATCGTCGGGTTCAAGTTTTATTTGATATTTGGTTCGTTATTTACCGATCTTGGTACACTCATAGACATGAACCCCGAGCCCTCCAAGATCGAGCACTTTTCAAGCGGGTACGGTTGGGTGTAGTTGGCCTATGAATCCAAGTGCCAAGCGCCGTAAATAGTCTCGTCCCAAGGATACAAGATTACTTACCAAAGTTAATGCTTCGTACAAAAATGTCGTATTTGGGCTTGAGAATGTTTGGCCTGTGAGCGGCGGGAATTTTCAGTTGGTTTGTCAGTACAATCGTCAATGACCATAGTACCTGGATACACGGATGCTGGCTTGCATGTATTGAGCGCGGAGGCAACTTGTAGCTCCAGTGAGTTGCTGGAATACCAGAACTCAATGCACTGCTCCGGGCGACCCTGTTGCAAAGTATGAGTATCTAGTGTAGGTGATTCAAATACGCAAGCACAAACCTTAGTCCACAGAGTAAAGCCAACTATTCCGCCGACACAGACTGCTGCTAAACTGTAAGTTGTGATCGATGCGGATGTAGTAAAGACATGGGACGAGGGTCGGCCGGCACGCCAGAATGGAGCCCTTGGCCTCATTTGCTGCGGTTGAGCAAGTCGAACAGAACTTAAGAGTCGAGGGTTGTGGAAACGGCGCCCGGCATTGAGTTTTTATACATCTCGGAGTACTTGCCAAAATGCGATCATCCACAAAATATATTGGCTGTGGCTCGTAAGCCGCGGTTTGCTCATGATTGCGCCTTATCTGATCCGAGTAACCACGGGCACGTGTTAGATTACAGTGTATCACGACTCCTTGCACCGCCCAATTTTAGTTGTCCTTTCCTGCCCTCGGAGCCTGTTCTTTGGCTTTCAAATTTGGTATAGTCACTCCTGAGGGTCATCTTAGCATACAAGCCAAAAAGCAGGACAGTCGAATGAGATTTGCGGCGCATACAACGCCGGGATCACCTGAGTGCCAAATCGTGACGAACCACTCCTTGCACCACCCGACCACGTGGTGGGCGTTTCAGCCAATCAGAGGGCAGGGACGTAAGGAAATTCATCAATCCCCAGCTGCGGTCCCAGCTCACCTCCACGCCAGTCACAGGCCACTAAACTCACCGTCGGTGAGCGCACAATAAATCACAGAAATATGCAAAAATTATATTACATGCGATGACTCATTCCGCACGTACACACTTAAAATGAAGACATTTGCACGAAACCCCGTGGACTTTTATATGCGGTGGTGCAAGGAACGGGGGTGGTGCAAGGAGTTGTGATACACTATACCTTGCTCTTGCAAGGTTCCACACTAGGGTTGCCGCGAGATGGAGACGGCAGAGAGAGATGTTGTCTCGTTCAGGATCTTCCTGCTGATGAGACTTCGGGAGATGCAGGGTCTTGTTCTGATGAGACGGGTCCGAGATATCTGGGCACGTGATCATTCCCGCTACCGGCCCGCCATTGCCACCCTCCACCAGGCAACAGTGAGACCGATTCTGATGGCAAAATCGACTTATGCGTGCCCATGGTGAAGTATTTGCACCTTATGGTGCGATTACGACTTGGTTGACGCAGTTGCACCCCTCACAGGTTTATAATTGGTGGACTGGTGCTTGCTCAGTGCAACGACGTGCGTTATGGGTGGTGAGAGGCTGTTGGTATGCAACCCGCCACCTCACGATACCAACCGTTGACTGATTGGAATGCTGCCTGAGCAAGATATAAGGAACGGACGGTCGGGAGAGCGCATATACTACATCATTCCACCCACACTCGCTTATCTCTCGTCTCAGTATCTACCCCAATACAATCTACTTTCGTTGATATCTCGTGATCTTTTATTCCTGCCCAAATGTCTACTAACTCATCGCTTGCAAACCTCGGCGGGAGTGCTGAGCCTCAGGTTTGTTCACACAGTCTTCGGGTTTATTTGCTGTTCTTACTCGAGGTTTAGAATGTAGCTCCCAGCGCCTCTGATATCTTTGCCTCGACCACTCCCGATTCCGTGTCCTCTGGGGGTAGCTCAGTCAGCGGACAGCTTCGGAAACGTAAGGCAACGTCAACGCTTGCACCATCAACCGAGTCCCATGGAGCACGGCGCAAAGATGCTCATGCTCAGCTCGCCAATCTCCTTCAAGCTTTAGATGCCGCTGCACATCCTCCTCCAACCTTGGCTGCCCCTGTATCTGCTCCTGTTGCATCGCATCTTCAACCCACGGCCACTGATCTTTGGTACCATATCACGCTGGCTTGGACTCCTTCCCCACCGGCTGATTTCGACTCAGACCAGCAAATCATTTGGGATATCGAGTACCAGGACTCGAAACCTTTCCGTTCATTCAGGCGACCAACAAACTGCGAGTTTATTCGATGTATACCATGCCTGTGAGTACAGTGCATTTGTTATTTATTCAAGCTCAATAACCACCAAATGGATAGCGCTGCTGGCTCTTGGCACATCTGGCTCAACCGGCAGGGCACCACCCGAGCAATTCGTGACCATATGATCAAGTACCACCCCGACAATTACAGTGCTAAATGTAAGGAGCAAGGCCTTGACCTTACGGCAATCGACCCAGACAGTAACATCGATGGACCCCCTCCTCCATTCACCCGTGAAGGACTCGTTGAACGGATTATTAGGTGGATCGCTGTTGACGATCAGGTATAGTGTCTTCTAACCTACATATATGCGATATGCTAACTGGAAGTCTAGTCGCTCAACGCAATTGAGCAGCCTGAGTTCCGTGAGATTCTTGTCTACTGTGGGCAGGGTGTGCTAAGGGACCACGACATCCCCCACCGCAGCAAGATTGCCTTTGAAATGCACCAAGTTTACCTCCAGGAGAAGGAATTGATTGTTAAAGCAATGCAGGTAAGCGCATACAGCATGGTATTTGAGCAATACTTACCCTGTCTGCTTGAAGAAATCCCTTGGCCGAATCTCGCTGACAACTGACCTGTGGAGCGACCAGCTCATCCGTTCATTCATGGCTGTCACGGTGCATTATATCGACTGCCTCGGAGATCCTGCGGAACATCTCGTCGCATTCCGTAAGATTGATGGTCAGCATACAGGAGCCAATGTCGGACACGTCCTTTTTTCAGTCTTGGATGAGATTAGCATGATTGGCAAAGTGAGTGGTTTAGTTTCTAGCACGGAGTGCAAATTCACAGAGTATATGCGCTCCAGATTGGCCATATTACAATGGATAATGCCTCAAACAACAATACTTTGATGGATGAGCTTGAGAGGGAGTTTGCTGCACGCTCTCTGCCTTTTGATGCGGAGGAGAACCGAGTATGGTGAGTTTGCCTTATATTGGCCTGCTACCGACATAGTAATTTAGCAATCGCTTAGCTGCTTCCCGCATGTCATCAACCTTGCTGTTCAACGATTCCTAGCCCAAGTTCCTGCTTCGGCACAGCAGTGCCGTGGAGTTCTTGCCGAGCTTGGTATTGAGCCTACAGCAAGCCAGGAAGCCTATCTAGATGCTGTAGAGAGCAACCCGGTTCGTGCAGTTCATAACACCGTGACAGCTATCCGGGCAAGTGGCCAGCGCCGTGATGACTTTATGCGTCTGACCAAGGAGGGGAACCTGGCTGGTCACTGGAGAGCACCTAATGGTGAAGTGGTTGTTGTTCCCGAACTTGAGCTTAAAGTAGATGTCTGCACTCGCTGGGGCTCTACTGCAGACATGGTGGATCGATTCATTGAGCTTTACCTGGTATGATCTCATGCGTGGGTTGTGTTCCATTATTGACTTAGTTTAACACAGCCGGCAACCGAGCTTTCACTTCGAAACCATGAGGCTGCAATTCCTATCGTCACACACAAGCAGTATGAGGTTTTGCAAGACATATCGACAGTCTTGTCCGTTGCCCGACGTACACAAGATCTTTTGTCTGCTGAACGAACCCCTACTTTATCACTGGCACTCCCAGTCTATGAAACAATCCTCGAGCTCTGGCGTGACTGTCGGCACATATTTCCAGAGCTTGCACTGGCGATTGATGGTGCAATTCTGAAGGTCGAAGAGTATGTCCTCAAGTCACGGCGATCTCCTGTGCACGTCTTGGCGATGTTTGTCAACCCATCGCTGAAGCTCGAGTGGATCAACAAGCATTGGCATGCATCGACAGCTCAGCAAGCACACAAGATCGTGGAGAACAAAGTAAGTCTTATGTGATACTCCACTGTTCTTTGGATTTGACAATTTCTTGTTTAAGCTCCTTGAATACGCCCGGGAGCGACACGAAACTTTGTTCGGGCCCTCCACCATGCCTTCCTCCAATGCAGCTAGTGTGGCGTCAAGTGCTGCTCAGGCTCAGGCCCACGGATATCGCAACCTTCTCGATCTTAGTGGCAAGATACAACGTGCTGATGGCACCACCCAGCATATCGCTTCATCCTCCGCAGACTCGACAATCCCCGGCTGCCTAGCCCTCAATCTAAGCCCTGCCCAACGTGCTGTGCATGACCTTGCTGCCGTTCAAATGGAGATGGCCGGGTATATCACATTGGGAACCGTCTCCGCCAGCGACACACATTCTGGCGTCGACATTATCTCACAGTGGAAGGTGAGCTTCACGTCGTGACTAGCTTACTAGAGGCTAACTACTGGGTTTATTTAGTCGCTTCGACACACTTTCCCGCTCATACATCGACTTGCAGTGGATATTTTACCCGTCCAAGCATCTTCCGTCAGTTCCGAACGTGTTTTCTCCTCGAGCAAGTTGACATGCACCCGGGAGCGGAGCAGGATGGCGGTTGGGACTGTTGAGTCTCTCCAGGTACATCGGTAAAACAGCCCTGTGCTCCGGAGACACGATTATCTCCGGAATGATCTCTATCACCGGAGAGCATCGGGAGCATGTGGTATCATGATCCCGAGCACTCTGGAGTGATCCTGAGACGGGGCTGGGAGATCAGGAGGGATCCTGAGTGCTCCGGATACCTAAAGCCCGAGACTAGTTCTCCGGATATTTCTCCAGATAGCTCCGGATTTGGGGGGGTGTCTCCTTCTGCTCCTGGACTCCGGAGATCTCTGAAGATCTCCGGATAAGATTGTCATTTTGCTGAGACTGAAGCATTCACTCAAGCGCCGTCGTGTCCCTGGACTAGATACCCGCACACTCGATTTTATGAGCAAGGTTGACATACCGGGTGATGAGCTGATCGAGTAGGCACAAATGTTTTGTTGGTTTCGTTCCCGTTTGACCTGCTTGTATGCTACTTCCACTATAACTAATACACGCTCTTTGTTTATCCGTGCTGGTGGTAACTGACCCTCGAGACGGGTGCTTGTCTCGATGACAAATTTGATGGGACATCAAAAGATATCCGACAGACCCTATCTCGTCTCGCCTTGTCTTGTCTCGCGGCAACCCTATTCCACACGGCGGAAAATGTCACAATAGAGTTCCTGCAATTTGTGCACAAATATTGACGCCTGTGCAGGCAAGTTTAGCACTTATTTCAAATTGAGCCATGGTCAATAAACATCGATAAATACGATAAATAGTCTGTGCCACAATAACTATATACTCAAACGTGAAAACTAGTTATATATACGGGAGCCGTAGACCCTACGGAGAGTTCACGGCTACATTGGTCGAGGGGACAGCCGGCGTGGGCACTAGTCGTGTGGCCTGCGTAACGACACAACACTTTACGTCCACATCGTGATGGCGCCCCGTGTCGCATGTCGCTTGTTGTCGCGACCTGTTCTGGTCTGGGATTTCAGGCTCAAGGAGTGGTCGTTCTGTTCTGTTACTGCCTCTACGAGGTAATGAAGGTTGTGTGTAATGCTAAAGTCTATGTCTGTATTCGCGTTTCTAAGTAAAGTACAAGTCACTGTGGTAGACGAGATAAAGCAAGATAGGGCGCTATCTTGCCCTTCTGGCTCTTTATATACATGAGTGTCCGCAGCCCGCAGTCCGTAGTCCGCAGCAATGATTATACAATCAGGTCACGTGTAGCGTGAGCGGTTGGTTTGGAGTCGTTAACGAGGTCACGTGCGTTACCTAAGCGCTATACTGCAAGGTGTTGCGCGGCTCCGAATCTTATATGAGCCGCGCGCTTAATCCTAGGGTCATGTGATCTGCTTAGTCAGGTCACTGCGACTGCTTGCAGTATAGCGAAAGAAATGCTGCAGTAAGTTACGTTACGGTGGTTACGGGTCACGTGATGTAGGTCTGACCCAGAACGACTAAGGTAAAATCATATAAAACAAGGGAAAAAGCGGGTCTTTCCTGAGTAGGTCATGACATTATCCCCCCCTTAATACGCCGTTTTTGGAGGATTCCGAAAACGCGTAGAATTACTAAGGAAAGACAAAGAATGGATTATTTCCCGCGTAAACCCAGTCCACGTTCCTCTCGACCCAGGTGTCTCCCTCCTCCCCCTCTATGTCCGACCAACACTTCATAATCGCTGCGCGGCTGTTGCCCAGGATTACCGTTGGCCATACCTTCATTGTCTTCACGCGGCTGTAACGGCCGGTGAAGTCTGCCTCGTACTGGCTCAGGGCCTTGAGCGAGTACTTGCCATTTGTGTGGACCATGTCGTCCAAGATCCACACCTCGGCGTCCTCCGAGAGGGCACCGACGTTCCACACGTTGCACATTCGGCTGTGCGTTCCTTTAGACCGGGCAAACGCTGTCTTGCCGGTCCCTGTCTCCCCTTCGATCACTAGGATGCGGTGTCGCATCCCGGGCGCCTTGGGGGGAACCTCCCGCTCGAACCAACAGTCGGCTTGCTTGATGTGGGCGTCGAGCTCCGGCCGTTCGAGCTGTACCGGTATGGCGGGTAGGAGCCCCGCATCGGTTGGATACGTGTACTCCGCGTATGCCCAGACTGAATGCCAGGTGGTCGTCATCTGGAGGGGACGGAGGCGCTTGAAGCGCTCGTAATACTCCTCCTTCGTCTCCACCGAGACGATTTCCTCCCCATCCTCCAGGTCCGCCTGACGGTGTGTGTGAGCGGTTGGGGAACGGTGGTTGGTCGGAGTTGGTCGTACCTGCGCCCTAGACCTCTTTCCTGTCCCTTTCCTTGTCACAATCTCCAGTAGGGACTCCTCGGTCAGGTCCCCGGCCATGAGGTCCTCGACCTCCTCTCCGTTAGCCCCCACATCCTTCCACAGATAATGGAAGGCCGTGAGGGCTGGACATCCGCCCGGACCCTCCTTCAAGTCCTTCGGGGCGATGTTCGGGTGGACCCCCTCGAAGTCCCAGAAACGGGGGTTCACGGTGTTCCACCCGTTTCTTCGATCGACGCTGATAGTCAGCGCGTGCACGTGGAGTGGTCGCTCCGGGTCGTATGACGCCTCTTCCGCGTCATGTCGTTCGACTACGGCCAGTGTCCGCCAGTGGTTCGGCCGGTTCCTGCAAAAGTGCTCGAAGCAGCTGACTAAGCCGCTCGGGTCTTCCTCCCTAAGAGCGCTCCAAGTTAAGAGCACGGCTCGGGCTTGAACTCGGAAGCGGGAGTTCTGTGGTTGGGAAGAGGATTGGGACATGGTGGGTGAGAAAGAGGAGTGGTTATTTCGTAAGTGCATCGCTGGTGTCCCTTATTTATAAGGCTTCCTTCGGTCGCCGAGGCATTTCCTCGGCCGCCGAGATGTTCCTTCGGTCGCCGAGGCATTTCCTCGGCCGCCGAGACGTTCCTTCGGCCGCCAAGGCATTTCTTCGGCCGCCGAGACGTCCCTTCGGCCGCCGAGGCATTCCTTCGGTCGCCGAAGCATTTCTTCGGCCGCCGAAACATTCCTTCAGCCGCCGAGATACTTCTTCGGCTGCCGAGGCATTCCTTCTGTCGACGCATCTCCGAGGGGTGCCCTCCCTTCGCTCCTCGTGACACCGGCCCCGCAAGCGGGGACCCCCGGTGTCCACTTCGTCGACTTCGGTCGGTGCCCCCTCTCCGACCCCTCCGGTATAACGGTGAACCGAGATGGGGGATGGGGAATAGAAGGGCGGAGGTTCTTGTTCCTGAGTCACGTGACGTTGGAATGTTTATCCGGTTTATTGTTTTTGTGTCTTGGTCACGTGACATCTGTTTTCCTCCCTTGCATATATATACTCCCATGCCTTGCTCCGGTGTTCCGCACCTTCAGTTGATACTTTACCCACCCTCTTATTCCTCCTCCACTCGTATCACTGATGCCTTGCACTATCGCCGCCCATTCTAAGCTCGTCGCCGCCTGCAAGGTGCAGCAGGAGCAGCTGTGCCGCCTTCAAGCGGCCGCTGCTTCCCCTCGGCCGACTATTTCGGCCAACCACACCCGGTGTTTGGCCGATAAGGCCACCCTGAAGGCGCAGCTGGACCGCCTCCAGGCGAAGCGGGCGACGATGGCTGCCCGCATTACTGCGTTGTCAGACGACAACGATACCTTGCGCGTGGCGTTAGCGTCGGCGCAACGAATGATTTCGAGTCGGGACGTGGAGATTGAGGGGCTGGAGCGGGATCTGGAGCGGGCGAGACGAGAGCTGGAGGTAGTTAGGGCGGAGAAGGGTAGCCGGGCCGGTCGGGCCCATCCTTATCGCCGACCGACTCGGCGATCCCCTTCCGTGATTGATATAGAAGACTAGGGTTGCGGGTTCTGATTTGTAAAAAAAAGGGTTTCTTTATTCTTCGTGTGAGAATGGGAGCGGATAAAAGTGACCGTCCGTACATTGGTTGCGTCGTGTTTTTTAAACCCCTCCCGTTTTACTATACCCTTATTTGTTTTTTTTTTGAAAGAGAAAATGCGTACTATCACTCTCCAGTGGGACGCTTTCAACTGCCACTGCGAGTGGTTTCCCGAGGGGGAATATTGCCCCTTCTGTAACTCTGTTTGTGACGCCACCCTCGAGGACTTTGAGGGGGGTGTTGGTGAAGGTCTCTGGCGTTGGTGGGGAGACAATGGTGCGTTGTCTCCGTAGGGTTCCTTTTCCTTGATACTAACGAATAATATAGCTTGTGAGGATGAGGAGAAGGTGGTGTGGGAGCGGTCTCCTTCACCCTCTCCTCCGCGGGAGGGAAACCCTTCAATTTCCCCGGACCTCTCAAATTTCCTTTCGGAAACTTCTGGGGGGGAGGCCCCGTGGGTTCGGGTCGTCAAGCGGAAGGCTGAGGAGCTTCCTTCGGGAAGCAGTTCTAAAAGGTCGCGTGCAGAGGGTTCGGGACCCTGGGTGTGGGCGTTCAAGGATCGCACAAGCGGGTTGCTGGCGTTGGACTCTCGGGTAAAGGATGTTGGTCCTAGTAGGGGTCCTCGGGGTGAACCGAGCCGCTTGTATGCTCCTTTTCGCCCTGTAGTACGAAAGTAAAGCAGTGTTGTAATTTGCATTATAAGGTTTTATTCCCGCTAGATGTCCCTTACTACTCGTTCTACCTCCACCCTGATTGCGATCCTTGAGATGTCCTCTTCCCTGCACTCCGCCCATGCCAACGCTTTGTGAGACAGCCAGTCTCGGAATTCGTCCTTGGTCGGCATTCTTGCCGCTACGAGGTCGTAGACCTCCTTCTCCGTGATATCACGGAGGCATCCCCAGTAGCCGGGGGGTACTCCTGCCCTCCACTCCTGGATGCACTTGGTTACCCAAGCGATATTGACTTGAGTGATAGTTGTGGGAGAAGGGGGTTGGGAGTACATAGTGTATGGTTTGAGTATGAGTGGGGGTAGAGGTATTGACTGCTGTCTTAGTGCCGCTTCTCAGGAGTCTGATATACCCTGCCAGGATTGTTTGCGGTTCTTTGTCTATGGCGGTACAGTGGGGTTTTCTATGGTTCTAATTCTATGCCCACTCGGTGGGGACCTCGTGCTGTTGCGAGGGCCCTGCTACTCCCTGGTCCGGGTATTCACGTTCCTTCTCTAACTGGCGCAGCTCTTCTTCGCTTATCAATGGGGGCATTCCCTCTGAGGACTTCTCTTCCCGGAAAGTCATGGATTTGAGGCTGCCCTCCAGGGCTTTGACTTCCTCGTTGGCCGTTCGTAGGTCGAGCCAACAATCGAAGTCGAGCTGGGTGGCTTCCTTGGAAGCTATCAGTCGGTACATCTCCTCACTTGTTAGATGGGCTACCGGTCCCCAATGGGGCGCTGCCGGCAGCCTGGCGATTTGGTCCAATTCGTCGTTCACCCTCTGTGCTACTACTCCGGAGATCTCCCATTCCCTTTGTTGACGGGCCTCCTTGGTCCTCTTCTTCTTTACTCCCTTGATCAGGGCGTCTACGTTAGCAGCTACCAGGCCCTCCATTACGTACATTTTGCTAGCCATCAACTTGGTTTTGGTTTTCGGGGCTCCCGAGTGGCACCATCGTAAGGGGCCTCGTATAGGGTCATAGTAGAAGTCTTCGCGTACTTGTCCTCGTCCTGGCTCGTAACGGATTTCTTCGACCCAGTAGCTTATATCCCTGTTCCTCGTTGGGATATAGTCTAGGGTCGCCCCCGGTAGTCGTCGGTGGGCGTAGCTTTGCGCCTCGGCGAAGGAATCCTTCCTTGGTCGGGGCTGCAAGTAGTCAGGGGCGGGCGTGTTCTCCCGTTGGAAGGCGTGGGCGGCGGTGCGATCAGCAGGCATGTAGTTGTAGTAGTAGGACATTGGTTTCTAGTGTGGTGGTTCGGTACAGGGTTGGATTTCAGGCGCTCCTTTTGGTCTTCTTATATACCCTGCCCTTCCTTTGTTTGTTCTTGCCTGCTTTAGGCTCTGCCGGGTTGCCACCTGATTCCCATTGGCCTGGTAGGGGGGCCGAGTCATCTCGTGATCTTAAGTCATCGAGTAAGTCATCCATCCCCGCGAATTTCTCAATAGACTCCCAGGAGTCTTCTGAAGGGTTGTAGCCTTCCCACCGGATTAGATACTGCGACTTCTCGCCATTCATCCGCCAATCCAGTATCCTTTCCACGTTGTACTCTTCTTCCCCGGATTCCGTAATGATGGGTGTCATCCTTGGCTGTGTCCTATTGAAATCCTTGTCCGGGACCACAGGTGACAGAAGTCCAATGTGGAAGACGTTGTGGATTTTCATTGACGGGGGGAGTTTCAGCTGGTAGGTGTGTGACGATATTCTTTCAGTAATGATGAAGGGTCCACCGCTTCAGTTGTCAAGTTTCTTGGAGGGTCGCTTAGTTCTGATGTTACTAAGGGATAGCCAAACCTCTTGTCCTACTTGAAGTTCTTTGATTGGTTTGGTCTCGGCTTTTCGTACTTGCATTGATGCTCGGGCTTCCTCCCATATCCGTTGCATGGCGAGTGCTTTCGAGGCGGCTGCGGGGTTTTCCCCTTCGTTCTCGTTGGATAGTTTAGGTTCATTGACCCAATCCGGGTCTCGTCCATAGACGATTTGGAAGGCCGACAATCCGGTAGTCTGATTCTTGTGATTATTGTGGCAGAACTCGGCTATGGGTAGCCAGTCTGCCCAGTCGTTTTGTTGGTATCCGCAGAAGGTCCTAAGGTATCCTTCTACCCACTGGTTCGTCCTTTCTGAAAGTCCATCTGTTTGGGGGTGATAGGCCGTGGAGAAACTTGGCTGTATCCCGAGTTTCTTGTATAATGTTCTTATGAAGTTATTATTGAAAACCTTTCCCCGGTCCGATACCGTGGATGAGGGGGTTCTATGTAACTTCCATATGTTCTTGATGAAGAGGTCCGCCATTTCTTCGGCCGATGTTGTTTCCAGGCAAGGAATGAAATGCGCTTGTCTGGAGAAGCGGTCTACTACCGTCAGAATGCTGTCGTATCCCTTTGATAGGGGTAATTTAACTATAAGGTCATATTCAATGGCCTTCCATGGTTCCCTTGGGATATCCAGGGGTTTTTGCCCTACCGTTGTGTTGTGCGGCTTAGCCCTCCTGCAGACTCGGCAGGAATCAACGAAACGGTTGACTTGGGCTTTCATCCCTGGCCAATAGTATCCCCTTTTAATCAGGTCCAGGGTCCTGGCTTGGCCTTGATGACCGGCGATTTTGGAGTCATGATACGTCTTTAGGATTCCTTCTCTGATGTCTTTATCTTCCGGTACATAGACGCGTCCTTTGTACCATAATAAGTCCTCCCTCCACTCGTACTTGTCGAACTGTTTCCTGACGGAAGGTGGCAGGTTATCCTTGTTTCGGGTGCTTGAAATCAGCTCGGTTAGTGATGGGTCCTCGAGCTGCGCTTCCCTGATTTCCTGTATGGGGTCCGTCTCCACCGCTGCGCTAAATCCGATAAAGTTTTCCTCTGGTAGCATTACCATTGGTGGGTTAGGCACGTCGTTATGGTCGTGTCGTCTGGACAGTGCATCCGGTTTAGTAGACATCTTTCCTGGTCGGAAGACGATTTGAAAGTTAAAAGCCCCTAATATAGTATGCCATCTGGCGTGCCTTCTATCCCAGACT
>WSTG01000353.1:0-20287 GCA_019616325.1 Ceratobasidium sp. 394
ATTGGCTAACAACAGTACCCTAATGTGCAATCCCTGTGGGTGTATGCACCAAACACGGGTGGGCCAATCATTTTGCTAGGTAGTGTACCAAAGCTATGAAATTGTACAGGGGAATATATGTAGCCCTTCTGTTTATGAATGCAACTAATAATTTACTCTTGGGTGTTAGCTGCGACATACCACCGTTTTAAGAGGGCTCGCTGGACCTTCGAGATAAAAAAGCTCTATAAATATTCAAACCCAATGCTACACCCGGAGGATCGCGGCAGTTCAGTGCATGGGTTCACGTTGGGAACGCTAAGTGATAGTGTTTTCCACGGAAAGAGTATCCCGGTGATTTGAATTATTTGAGCGATGGAATTCGGTCACCAATGTGCCCACACTTGACATATATTCAACTGAATTGTGTGCGAGCGCTTTAAGGGGTGTTTGCGCGGTGACTAGGTTCCTGTATGCACAACTGGTCGGGACCATCACTCCATCGTCCCGAATTTGTCGTCGTTTGTTGGTTGGTATGACGTAAGCTTGTGTCAGGAACGCCCTCATGTGTCTTATCTTGTGCTGTGCGCCTCATGATGGTAAAATACTGCTCTGCCGCTGTTACTTGGGTATCCTCAACCACGTACATTGCGGGTGCCTGGTGCACTCTCCCACGTAGGCTGTACCTACCTTGCTGCGATCACCCTTGAGACCTTCGCCCACCAGGATCAATCATTACGAGACGTTCCACTTCTGCGTGGGGCGCACTGCTTAACCTACCGCAGGCAAACGTGCATCATCCCGGATATCACCGTACTCAGCTATATATACTCTTGTCCTTTCTCTTGGTCGGTCAACTTCTATCGATATGGACAACTCGACTTCAGCGCCACCAGCCTACCCAGCACCTAGCGCTTCAAACAATCAAGACGATGCGCCCCCGGCGTTTGAACCTGGTCCTTCTGCGCCTTCAGTTTTAGTAGACTCAAAGCCTCCTCTTGAGACGACAGAAGACGGCGGCTCGCCTTCAACATTGCCGCAGAGAATCCGTGCACCCTCTGCCTCGAATCAGCCTGCACCACAAGTCTCCGATATCGGGTCCAAAGTTGTCGGCGCGTTTGAACTCGTCGCTATACACGAAATATGCGCACACCTGTCTTTCCTCGGTGCGTTTGCACGGCTCAAAGCGTCTGTCAAGTCGCAAAAGGGACCGGACGTGCGTGGGTCGGTCGACGAGCTGTGGGCAATCTATCTCGCGAGGGCGGTGGATCGGTTCGCGCGCTGGGCCGACAAAGGGCTAGATAACGTTACAGGTGGATCGCGGGATATAACCGAGGAAGAAGTGCCACCGCTGGACGTGCTGATGGCGTGGCACACCTGCATGTTAAACCCGAGGGTGTATTATGAGGATGGGATGAGGGGAAAGTCTAATCTCCTGAATATACGGTAAGCGAGCCCGTTTCCCTTGGCGAATGTCTATCATTAACTAAATTGCCGTTTACAGGGGCTTTCCCTT
Source organism: Ceratobasidium sp. 394 (assembly GCA_019616325.1). Classification (NCBI taxonomy): domain Eukaryota; kingdom Fungi; phylum Basidiomycota; class Agaricomycetes; order Cantharellales; family Ceratobasidiaceae; genus Ceratobasidium; species Ceratobasidium sp. 394. Next base: position 1,496 of record WSTG01000353.1, read on the forward strand.
GCACCTAGTCGACCGGATCCTCGACGTGGACACGCTCCTACCTCTTGACCCCTCTCCCGAGCGCCGGCGTCGATTTGAATCCGCTACAGGTCAACCTTGGACCGCCCCGCTGAACACGACACTCTCCGATACGACGATGGTGCCGTGCCCACGGTGCGAGGAGAAGACGCCAACGGAGGTGTGTTGGGTGACAAACGAGGACACGGGTTTCGCGCAGCATGGGTTCAAGGCGCGGTGTCATGTGTGTATGGGGGTCTTTGACCGACATGTGAGTATCTGAAGGGGAAAGTTGTTGGATGCAGGCTGACAGTTTGGGGTGTAGGCGATGATGGTTCGTGCTTTGTGCGATGATATAATCAAGGTGCGGATAAGTCTGGAAGACAAATCGGATGCTCCAAAGACTTTCATCTCGTAAGTGCTCCAATATACATGGTAAAACATGGGTGGTTATGTGATTTGCGCAGGGGTACTCTCTTGAACTGGAAGACTGGACAACCTGACCCAAAAGAGGCGCTCCGTAACAACAAGGTGCTGCTCAAGGTGGGTCTGGATCTCCGCCTCGGTTCGGCGTTGGCTAAGACGCTGTGCTTCCAGACTTTCCTTAGTCCTGCTCTGATGAAATTCACGCGCGGAGACTGGCTTGCGGGGTCATTCGATTATTCGATTGAAAAAGTGGAGGCTGGATTGAAGGCAGGTTTGGCGAGCCGTGGAGGGCAACAGCAGTACGCCAGCCCTCATTAATCCAGTGGCATAACGCTAATACCGTCTTTTAAAGAGTCACTCGGATCTTGAGCTACTATCGTGCTTCCAACTATCCATTCTCAATCGAGTTGAGCGGAGCGGTTCGTAATTAAACGATATCCGACGATTTACGGCTCAATCCACTCTCGCAGATTCTTCGCCAGGGCTCGTTTATCGACAAGATGGTCAACTTGGGTTGGACAGAACCGCGAACGTTTGACGACGAGCCAGTGGTGCCCATACGCTGCATCATGCGGTACAACGCATGGTTGGATGTTATGAGTCAACTCACGAAGCAAATGCTCGTGCCCACACTCGTGAGTAACTCCAAAGCACGCTTATATGCGGTGGTTTACACTGCTTTTTGTAGGATATCGTATGTTTTACTGCTCTTGCTGGATAGTTTGTAAGCTCAATTGGTTGGTAGGACCTTGCTTGGCATACCCACCAGCTTAAGCAAGAAGCGTACAGGTATGCACCCCCGACTCTATTTCTTGTGTTCCCCTAACCATGAACGTAACTTGTAGGTCGCAAACGCTTTCACTCCTTGGGCGGTTCGTGGACCATGACGATAAGATCGAGGACAACAAACTATCAGATGCGTATGACCAAACGGCAAAGTACTGGCAGGCAAGTCGGGTAAACGTTCCGGGATCTAATTTCGACTGAATTCGTGACGCAGCAACGGTGGGGAGTCCCATACCACGTGTGCGGATGCATACACCCACCTCCTCGCAAATCCATCGACCCAGTAGCCACGCTCTCCAAGATCTTCCTAGGAAAGAGCAAGGCGCCACAAGAGTTTACAAACACCCGGCCACAACTCATGTCGACGCATGACTGCGACGCGCCAAACACCCATCCGTCGGAGCACAACGCGGTGCTCGTGGTTGGCCAGCCGCTGACCGAGTCTCGCAGGGCTACACGCGTACAGGAGCATGCGAAATGGGACAAGCAGACGCGGACGACTATAGCGAAAGGTAAAGTACCCGATGATGGGTGGGCAGCGATGAGCGTGCGGCGGGCAGAGGGACATGAGCAAGGGTTTATGCGACCTATTCCCGATCCGAATTTGTGAGTCTTTTAATACTATATCAAACATGACCGTAACTCACTTGATTCATAGAATGCCAATAGTTCCTTTTGGTGCTGAAACGTGTGCCGCGCACGACGGAGGCGTACTCCATGGACACCAGTTGTCCCAATTGCCCACGGATGGGAAGTACTCTGCTGGCGTGTGTGCGGCCGGGATGGGCTATTATGGTGTACTTCCGTTTGGAGGGGTGTATATTGGGCCGATGGGTGCGTGCGCTGGGGCGGGAGGTGGAGCCTGTTCGAGCGGAGGGTGTGGTGGGGTAAGTGGCTGAATCGGCCATATTTCCGTAACTATTCTGACAGTTTTGTTGTGTTACAGGGAGGATGTGGAGGGGTAAGTAGTCAGATCGGCAATCTCTCCGTAATTTCTCTGACACGTTGGTTGTGTTATAGGGAGGGTGTGGAGGTGTAAGTGTTTCCCGTTATATACGTTATTTGGGTGCTAATGTGGTCGGTTATCAAGGGTGGAGGGAGCTGTAAGTAGTTTTATCTGATGAGACGATATGCAGCTAACGTTATACCATTTCAGAACTTCAAGGAAGAGGTGAAGCAATATTATTGGATGTGTTGTGTACATCCAACAAGGTTCAGGAAATCGAGGGACTTATAATATTTGTTTATACCGCCCTCTAATAGGTGCGAGTTACGAATGAACAGTGTCAAATGATTTTCAATGGGCTTACACACCTGAAGTGCGGCTACTTTAAAATACCGCATACATGTCGGTTGAACGTCCAAGGGCAATCTTTCAGCAGGGATTGAGGTTGTTTATTCCTTTCATCGTCGTATCCCGTCATAATCGCACCTGACTTGCGGGACCACAACGCTGCCCCAAACAGAATAATCGGCTGCTTCTGCATATTGGGTACTCACGCGATTCCAATTGGATCTGACCCTATCCCCTAGACATCGTATTATCGGCCGTTCTCCCGACGAAGGACGTATTTTTCGTGGACTACTGCTCTAGCGTGAACGCGACCATGTCTCGTTACAAATGTAAGCAATCGGGGCATTTGTGCCCCATGTGGTCTCATTCTGTCTGCATTTTGCTAATGCTGGACACACTACCACCGTCCAGGCTGATAGCCCCCTCTGCATCAACTAGCCCACATATATTAATTTAGGTGCATGCCATCTATAAGAGGTCGTGAAATGAGAGCTATATATACTCGACATCTAAAACCTTGACAAGCACACGGATCCTTCTCAAATCGGAATCGGGAGTGCGACTTGTCTTGAAAAAGCATAATCACTCCATCGGATAGGTCGACCACCCGCAGCAGCGCCGTGCCAGAGATGATCCAGTAGCGACACAAAGTCTGATCCTCGAATGACCCATAGTCCCTCTTGGGATACTTCTCCGAGCCTCCGTCGAGCTACAGCACGTTGTTTCTCGCTTCGTGCACATGCACCGGCCTGTATGGCAAATATCAGCCTTGGGTCAGTGGCACGATTTCAACACATCATGAGAAAGGCGGAGCACTCACGAATAGGAATTGCACAAGAAGATGAATGTTGATAACCGATGTTTTAGCGGGGTTGGCGGTGCTTGTGAGTTGAAATATTTGTCGCACAGATGCTTGGACACGAGCATCATCACTGGCTACTCCGTATACTGCCTGACTTGAGTATATTAAAAAACTAGCACTAGACGTACATGGTGTTGTGGCCCCACCATGTACAGGTAGATTAGCAATGTGTGGCGCCAGCTCTCTTGGACTGCCAACCGAGCGACTGTCTTCAATGATTCACCCTCTTCCGAGATCTTCACCGCGGAATTCCATGACTTGAGGCGTTTTTCAGTAAGTTGCCAATCAAGCTTGTGGCCTTCTCGCCGTTGGTGGGAATAATTGTTGATATCCACAAGTATCAGTTGAAACTCGGTGGGGCAACCGTGAACCCACTCGATAGGGTGAACGTCCTCTCCGAAAGGCGGGACGGATGTGTCGTAGTCAACCACGTGGGGAAGTACATAGGCCATGGAGCATAGAGAATCTATGAGAGCGAAGTGCGCAAGCTCATATCGTGGCGAGGCAAGGAGGTGTGCTAACGAAACCGAAGTGGGGTTTAGGGGAGTCCATTGCCATGTTGTTTCCATGAGAGCTATTTGGAGGAAGGCTGGCGCGGAGTCCTTGAGTAGCTGATACACGTTTGTGCTGTTAGAGAGCCGGAATTTGAGGGCAATGACCTGTACCCCAAGGGTAAGAACACATACAGTACTCAGACTCTTCTGAACAAAACGTACCCCAAGCGTACCGGCCAGGTGGGTTTGATACTCTGCGGGGCTAAGAGTCCAGGCTGGAGTCGATAGCAACTGCCGGTCGAGTCGGTTGAGCCAGCTTGCATAGAGAGGAAATTTTTCTTCAGCGGTGCCGTCAAGGTGGGATTCAAATACCTTGCACCCCAGGAACATGAGCAAGCGCATTGTTGGAGATGTTCGTATCCGGTGGATCAATGTCTTGCGGATGTGTGCAACTTGCCGAGACAGGGGCCTAAAATACCCGAGCTTGGTTATCCGCTCATCTGCATGGGCAAGGGCAGTCAGAACAAGCGCAAAAATAGGAGAATAACGCTATACATACTCACATTGTAACAAAATAAAGTCTGTCATTTGCCCCGTATCGTCAGGGGTCAGAGATAATATACGTGGGTGAGCCGGCAACCAGAATGGAGCAGTCGGAGGACGTCGAGCAGAGGCTGTTGTTATCAACCCGTTACGGAGGATATTTCCGTGCGTTTGATATTGAGACACCAGAGCACCAGCACCAGAGTTCTCAGAAGGACAATTCCGGGGCGAAGATCCAGCGCACGAAGAATGAGGTGATTGAACGGGCGTGACAAAAGCATCTGGGCTGGTGGCAATCTCCTGACTATGGACTTTGGGGCCAGATTCGTTAAAATACGACAAAGAAGATATGTCAGAATACCCGTCTATAACCGTAGCGGGAGGTATCATAGAAAACCCATGAGGGGAGAGTCCAGTGTTGAGTCGCCCCGTCGAGAGATCCAAGGGTGGTGAACCTCGAGCACCCTCAGCTTCATTAACATGTCTATCAAACTCCTGTGTATTCGGGCTTAGAAACTGCCGTTCAAGATGTCCATATCCCAAGCAATCAAACCCGCCAGTGGTACATCTCACACAAAAAGGTCGAGTTTGGTCGCATCGTTTGCGTCTAACAAAACATCGAGAGGATTAAAATGAGGTGCGTGTTAAGAGCAAAAATACTGACCTATGTTTACAGGTCAAGCAACTGGTACCAATCGGACCAGGCCGACTAGGATTCCTCTTCATCGAAATGCGAGGTGGTGGGGTAAACAGTCTAGAATTGGGGGAAATACAGTAACAGTATTTGTTCGGAGGACAAGACTAGATATGGTTTGAAATGCGCTTGAGGGATTAGACAGTAGCTATACCAAAGTGTTGTGGTCGCAGGGAGTGAACACTGCCGACTGAAAGCCGGCGTTTACGTCAGCATCGGCTCCATGACATGTTGTCCTGTGTTTGTGTGTAAGAGCAAACTGGGAAATCCGCCACACTTAAGTTTCAATCACCCCTCGCTCGTTCATCGCTACATCAAATCAAATGAACACTATCATGTCAATCCCACAGCGCATCGTCTCAATCTTTAACGAATCACATATATTGACGTTCCGACTCGACAAAGGGAGAAGGTACTACAAAGTTTCAGCGCTAAATACCCGAGATCCCCAGAAGTGCCTAGCGATGGGGGTGGTTGGCAAAAACAAGTAGAATCACATCTAGCCTTGCGTTAGAGGAGAGTATCTGGGATCGAAGTTTCAGTCGGCCCGTAAGTAGCTGAGCGGACGGGACACCTTGACGAGAACCGCACTACGCCGGGCTACCGGACTACCAAACCTCACCCTTGATCCAAACATACGCCGTTGCCCGTTGCCCGTTTCCCAGCATTGCTTGGACGGCTATAACCGAGCCCACAGTAGCTAGTTGGACCACTTCGCTGCTGAGTGCGCATGCCACTCCGAGTCTCCGACATCCCAAAAACTGTCGGGGGTTGAATAAACTACCACTTAAAGCTACGTACATTAGGCAATTGCAGTTACAAGGCAAATTTGCGTCTCGACTAGATGGCAATCGGGAGCACGGTCCGTCTTGAAAAGACATAGTCGCTCCACCGAATGGGTTGACCATTCGCAGCAGCACCATGCCAAAGGTGGTCGAGCACTGGCAGAAAGTCTAATCCTCGGAGGATCGATAGCTTGTTGTTAAATGGGTCTCCGAGTCTCTCCCGGGCGATGGCACGCTGTTTCTCGCTGCGTGCACACACACCGGCCTGCATGGTAACGAGGGATAGATTAACCATCGAGTTCATAGCGTCGTTGTCTTACTAAAACACTTACGACTAGGCACTGTCCCAAAAGGTGGATGCTGGCGAGGGTTTTTTCAGATCGCCTAACGGTACTTATGAGCTGGAAGACTTGTCGTACAGACGCTTGGACACGCGGGTCATCAGATGTCGTACCACAAACTGCCTAAATCCAGCATAAAGCTTGAGATATAGCATCGGAACAATATAAAGCCATCTCACCATATACAAATATATGAGCAGAGTGTGACGCCAGCTCTCCTGAATTGCTAACCGAGCAATTGCTCCCCACGATTCCCCATCTCTCGAGGCTTGTATCACTGGTCGCCATGACTTGAGGTACTGCTCGATGGATTTCCACTCGAGCCTCGACCCAGGCTGTTTCCGATGGAAAAGTGAATTGATATTCACGAGCGTTGCTTGAAATGTAGCTGGGCAGCCATGAATCCACTCGACAGGGTGGGTGTGAGATTCAAGCGGCGCGACGGAAGTATCGTAATCAATCACTTGAGGGAGAGCGTAGAGCATGGAGCAGAAAGAATCCAAGAGGATGAAATGGGACAGCTCGTAGCGTGTGGATGCAAGAATGCTTGCCACCGAAATTACAGAAGGAGGTCGAGCGGCCGGCTGTTGCGTCGTCACTGCAAGAGCTATCTGTAGGAACACTGGTGCCGAGTCCTGGAGCGTTTGATACACATTTGTACTTTTGCAGAGTCTCAGTTTAAGAAAAGAGACCTGTGCTTTAAAACTATGAATAGACCTAAAGGGTAATTTGATACAACATACCTCCAGTGTACCTGTAAGTCGGTCTTGTAAGTTGGCAAAAATGACGCCCTTCTCTGGAGCCAAGCGTAGCTGCTGATCGAACCGGTGAAGCCAACTAAAGTAAGCGGAGAATTTTTCTGCACCGGCTCCACTCAAAATGGCCCGAAGGATGTTTGACCGTAGAAACATGGCTAAACGTGTCGCTTGGGAAGTATGTAACCTTTCGCTCAGGGAGTTGCGGATGTGTACAATTTGCTGATGTAACGGTTTAAAGTACGCCAGGTTAATCAATTGCTCATCTGTTCAGGCAACTTTAGATAAGTAAACATGGGCGCGCATGGAGTTGCGTGAGCCTACGTTGAGATAAAATGTAATCAATCATTGGTCCGGTGCTGTCTGGCGTCAAAGTGCTGGGCATACGAGGCAAGAAAGGCAGAGGGTTTGGAGGGTGCCAAACAGAGACCGAGGTGGGTAAACCATTAGAAGAATCGATGTGGTGTGTCCCCGAGCGGTGGAGTATTGGATTGATTATGATGGGCTGCTCAGTAGAACTATCCTGACGAGAGGCCGGAATCTCTGACACCAAAGGTGGTCCGACGTAGTCGGAAGGCAAGGTACACGAATAGGCGGAAGTCTCATGAATAAATCCAGTGGAAACCCCAGATGCGTTCAAGCACGACGAGAAAGGGGCCCCAGAGTATCCAGCTGTAAAATTGGAGGGCGATGTGACGGGATACGCCCCAGGAGCAAGCAAAAATTCCGAACTAGGGTGTCGCAAAGCGGCGTCTACTATGAGTGGCGTACCCGATACATAGTTGATCTCGCCGAGATATTTTGCTGATTCCTCTAGGTTTGGCCCCAAAGAGGCTTGTTCGAGGTGTGCGTATCCCAAACAATCGAACCCACTGGCTTTGCACCTCTCGCAAGCTGGTCGAGTTTTGTCGCATCGTTTACGCCTAAATGAACCAAGCATCGTAAACATTGCGATTAGGTTCATGCTAAGCCCAAAATAATGACCTGCGTTTACAGGTCAGGCAGCTCGTACCAGCTGGACCAGGCCGGCTTAGGACTTTCTTCATCAATGTGAAAATCGGCGACAAATCCCCTGCTGAAAGGCTAAAACAGAGTCAATATGCACGGCTAGCTGGAGTAATATCCCGAATGCACTTTGCACCGCTAACCAATAATGTTGGGCGTAGTTCAAACTTCACACAGAAGCGCGGTGGTTGTCGACTTTGGGTGTCACGGTTGTTGCACCGTGCTTACATCAGCTTCACCCAGGACAGAGATATAAATATGCCAAGGTGCAAGTGATGGTAGGTTAATGTCAGACGCAGGCGCAAGTGCGAATCGTTTAACTTAGCCAGAGTATCGCGGAGCAGAATAACCCTCGAAATAGGATAATGAGCACTGAAAGGGGTTACATGCTGCGATTAGCGAGTTGCGGTTGTTGACGGCCAGGCACGTGAGCCAACTTAATGCGTAACGACCGATACAGGCCGCTCATCCAGTTGGAGGCGGCTACCAGCAAATATTATGCGTTGATATCACACCTTTCTCGCAACACGTCCGAGGCACACGCGTGCTTTGTAAATATAAATTTAACAGATGAAAACATAGAAAAGGGACCGCATACAGCTAAAGAGGGTAACATAGAAAGAAAAACAATGGTATACAAATCATATAAACAAGTCCATTCAACGCTTCTGAGAACTTTCGGTTTGAGCCCGTACCGAATGTCATGCTAACCGGGTATCCTTCACTCCATCCCCAGAAAATCCACCCACTCGTCGAACATAGTAGGGAACGACTCTCCTTCAACCATCCCGGCGTGCTGATACGTATCCTGTGTCTCCTGGGTGGGTTGGCCGGAGGACTGGAGTGGGATGTTCGTCGAATCCATCGGGACTGGAGGTTGGTACGAGTCGGTCACACCCAACAATCCCCAGTCGGCTCCGTAGGTTTGGTCGTTCATGTGCACTTGGCCTTGAGGGGGAAACTGAGGAGCTTCGGTCGCCGTTTGGTCGTTGGCTACAATGGGGTAGTTGAGCTGCGCCGCGATTGACTCGAACTGTCCGTTGATAGAAGCGTGATTCGAAGCGACCGGTACCGGGGACGGTTCTTGCGCTGGTGCCTCGGGCTGGCCAGGCGTGGCAACCGGAAATTGTGACGCAAGACTCACGCCCTGAGATAGTCCCGGGGTTGGCGCAAACGGCAGGCCAGTAACTTGATTCGCGTCGCTGGAAGGCGAGGCTTCTGACGTAGGCGCGGACTTGTCTACCCAGACGAAAGCCCTTCGAGATTCGCGAGCCAGGTTGTACTCCTTGATATATTCGCGGTATTCGGAGATGCTGCGAATTGTCGGAATGTATCGATCGTTATTCTCATCGAATGCCCAAGGCATGGGAGGGTTAGCATAGTCTCGTATAATAAGGTCTTTCGAGGTTTCATGGGGCCCTCTTGAGTGAAGCGTTAGTTGCGTGCTGACTGAGACCTGCAGAGAGCTCGTACCCTTGAGAAAACTTGTCGAACACGTGCTTTGGGACGTCGTCGTCGACCTCCTCCTCGACCCAAATTGTTCTGTCTTGCTCTTGGAACCTGCACAAGACCAGACTTTGATTGGCAAAGTCAGCAACCGAGCGACTGAAACAGACTGGGTGCATACGTACCGTCTCCGTTTTCCACCATCACCGGGGCTCTTGAGATGCATCAAGAAAGGTTTCAGCCACTCTGGAGGAGGATCAAGTCGAGCGTTGCGGCGGTGGACTGGAGTTTGAGCTGAAGTCCGCGACTTGGAGGAATGATTACGAGCGCTGCGAAAGATATCGATCAGCATGTTAAATATCCAAGATTGCAGCTGCGACGCACTGTTGATAGGGATGAAATTTGTGAGGGCGGAGAGAGGTGCTTCCGGATTGACCGGGGGAGCCGGTTCCACAACCACGCGTTGCAGGTTTCTTGATAGTGTTAGCTAGGCGTATAGCAGGGGCATCGGCAGTGGCATATATTGATTCTTCCAAACTGCTGGGATCGAGAAAACTATTGTTAGCTGCATAACATTCACGATGTGGGTAAACGTACCGCCCGTCTAGACGAGTTTCAGAGCCTTCACACTCCCGAGTCCACTGCTTAAAAGAAAGGGGACCATCCCATTTTCCGTCCGGGTTTGCGATCTTCTCCACAACACGAACCGCCGCGGCAAACCAAAAGGCTTTCTTCTTGGCGGAATCCATGCTTGACCACTTGCGCTTGTCCTCCGCAGACGTAGGGCGGTAGCGATACCCGGGGAACATTTTGCGATGTTCGGCAGCCCTGGCTTCGGCGCGTCGCTCGAGCTCAGAACGTTGTTCCTCGGACATCTCCTTGTAAGCGGCGCTGCAGATTGTAGTGAGCTCACTCTGGCTGATGCTCTTGTCGTCCATCGATGCAAAGAGCTCGGAGCGGTAGAGGAGCCACTTATTCGGAGGTCGTTTGATGACGCCATAGTCATTGAAATGATCTGCTTCGACGAGCTTGTGTAGAAGTTCTCGAATATTGGAGGGTAGCGCTTTAAACGGTGGGAAAGCAGAGAGGGACCGAGTGTCGAATATCATAGTTGTCGGTGGCCAGGAGTGATGGTAGATGCAAGCGGTAGGGCAAAGTGACGAGGAGATTTGCGGGGTGTGGCGATGGTGGGTGTAATCAAGTCTCGACAGTGCACGCGCTCCATATACTCGAACGCTGTCCATGAAAGGCAATATCCAAAGCCCCCGAAGCACAAACACGCGGTAGGCCAAGGCCCGAGCGGCAAACAGCATACATGGAACAACAATAGAGCCACGTCCTGATGGGCACTCAAAGGGCCTTGGGCCGCCACTCACCCGGCAACCAAATTCTAGCGCGGGCCAAAGCACGGATTAGACTCGATCTCTAGTCCAAGTACTACCGGCCAATAATGGAGGTGGTGTTGGCGCAAAACCGGGAGATGTTATCCAAGAATCCGGGTTCTCACCAGTCGCAGTCATGCGCCTTGTGTGCGGCGGGTTGCGGGACCTTGATGACCAAATATAGTTTCAAGCTCCGACATGAATTGATGGAGACGTTTGCGGAGAGGAGGTTGGTTCAAACAGACTCTTTAATACCGGTAGAATACAAACAGCGTCAGCAAAAACAGGAGCTGAGACATTCGGAATAGCATACATGCTCTCAGATGTAGTCCAGGCTAGTCTAGTAAAGCTGTCCGCGAATCTGCTCCCCGCGCCGCGCGCAAGTTGATCACACCGCCTGCGAGACTGCTCATAGCATGAGCGTTCCAGTAGCTTGCTCGGCTCATCACAATTTGCTCAACCAGTGCAACCAGGTCCGAGTACAGCATTTCCCAACCGCATGCTTTCCGGTCTTCGGGCGTCAGAAGATCGTCAATTAGAACGCCACCGAGTCGGTGGATGAGATCGATCCCGGACGAACTGTGTTCGTCTGTGGCAATATAGAACCTAGCAATACGGAAGAGGGATGTGACATTTGCCGAAAAGGAATCATAGCAAAATGAAACTTACGGATCATCAGACTCGGGAGGTTCGTATTGGGAGATTTGAGTGTCTACTTGCTGAAGATCGGTCCTCTGGTTGTACTCGTTCTTGATACTGGCCAGAACTTTTGCGCCATTTTTAAGTTTATCTCGAACCTGCCTAACATGGGTTTCGAGATTTTCGTCCGGAGCCCACCCAAACCGTATGACTAGGCGGCGGTGAGCCATCGGCCTCGAACAGAAGGGGCGAACCACTCACAGTCTCCACGCCGAATATGTGCTGCCATAAACATACGGCCGCCACACCTGGCCCGCATATGAGATTCAACTCGTGCGGCGACCTGCCAATACCGTTCAGGTGCACGCATGGCATACAGTCCGATCTGCGAGTATGCATCCCGCGCAGCGGACGATGTAAATCGCATAAGACCCTATCAAATAATAACTTCAGCCTGCATCACATCTAGTGTATAGCAAGCCCACTGACTGCTTTTCGTTCGAGATGTATTTCTCCGGATACTAAAACGATGTCCTCCGTCCGCTGAGAGAGGTCGTTTACGAACCCCCGCATCCGGGCACGGGGGGCGGCTTGAGTCATGGGCCAAACAATAGTTTTGATGAATTCTTGGTTTAGTCTGAAATGATAAGCGAAAAACAGTGAGCTGTAGGCCAAACGTGCTCCGCGCCCAACATACCGTCCTTCAAAGGTATACAGGAAGTCCCATCCAGCACTGTTGATTGCCCTTTCCAAGACCTCATTGGATTCGAGCGCTTGATACCCAGCGGCTTGAGCCAGTTGCCCAACCTGACCAACCTCCATAACCACCTGATTGTTCTCAGCCAAAGTTTCATTCAACGCCTGGAATAGTTTTCGAGACATTTCGTTATCCTGAGCGCCAGTCCCAGATAAGACAAAACTCCGGTTCGCCCATCCCCAGCTTCTGGCATCGTATCCTCTCAGTGCTCGGACGTCATTCACTCGAACCAGAGGGGCGTTATCCCATTCTTCATTCAACATCTCGTATATCGTCGAACCCTTGCTCTTGGCCCTAGTTTCCTTCGTATGCGCGTGTACAGCATCAACAGCTCGTCGTAAGCCGCTGACCGTAGGAGGAACGCGAGGAAGTATCTTGTCGCCCCTCTTGGCTCCCCCTTTCGAGGCTTCTAATTTGGCCTTCTCCTCGGCTGCAAGTGCCTCGTGGTATGCGGTAACGTTGGTCCCAGGAGGAAGTTGGTAATCCACACGGCCCCAGTACCCATTATGTTGTTCGATCTGTGGGTCGAGTCCGTGCAGTTGCAAATACTCTGCGGTAGTGATTACCGGCCATTTTATCATGCTAGAGTGTCCAGGCTTCCATTCATCTTGGGTAGGTCCGACACGTAAGCGTTGTAGGTCTAGCACAGCCTCGAGTGGGACGCGAAAGAGATACTCCTCCTCAAATGGGTGGTCTGACCACTCGAAGCGATGCACTGCTTCGGTCCAGTGTGCTACTGGCAAAAAGGCAGCACAAGCTTTGCTAGCGAAGACAGTCAGTTGTTAGCTGCCGAACGCCAGAAAACCAAGCAGAAGAGGGGCAGCAACTCACAAGTCGTACTTGCAAGATCTTGCGTAAACAAACGAGGGTAATACTAACGTACGATCTAACAATTTAGCTTGGTACACGGATGCTTCGATAATGTATCGAACCTAACGTGGAATTAGTTCAAAGTCCGCATTACCCCTTGTTGTTTTTTCACCCACATTGTTCCACCCGAGATTAAGGCTATAATCCCGAGCGTAGAATCCCTTGGTGCGGGAAACCATTTTTCGAGCGGTTTCCAGTGTCCAGACATCGTCTAAAGCGGACAGCTCGAAAGATCGCACAAAGGAACAAGTCTTCTCCTAACTAACCTGCACCTGCGGTCTGCACCGCGCCCAAACATTCTGCACGCTGAAAGACGCGAGGATAAAATAGCAGGGAGAGTAATTGAACCAGTACACCAGTGAGCACGGCAAGAGTATATCGCTTTCTACGAGAGTCCCAATGTATTTTTAGCGATAGACTAAACGTTCCACGTTTGCGAGACCTTTCTCCCTCGCCATTCTGGTTCAAAGGAAGCAAAGTATAGGCGGAGGGCATAATAAACAGCGTCTAGATGTAGAGAAGTATATCCGGACTAGGATTCATGGACACGAGATCAGAATTAGTGTGGTAGCGGTAGTCGAGTTCCACGTTGCCTAAGCGCCAAGACATTAACAACCATCAAGGTGCTTGGATAAAAATAACCTGGCTTTAGAGCCAGCTGCATTTAACCTCTGATACTCGTGGATTGGGCCCAGGGCCTGGTTTACGTCAAAATGAAAGGCTGAAGAGCCACCGATTTGCATAAACTCGGCCTTCAGACGCGCCGTGGGCCATTCGTGTAGGAGTATGGAATATAATGGATATATTTGCATAGGCGTACAGTACATTAGAGAGGAAGTAGATGGAGCGCGGTAGCGTGGGGGGTTTGTGGTCCGCCGACTCGCGAGCGGGGCTCGCAGGGTGGGCGGCAGTGTCCATCTAACGACCCGTTGTGTTCGAGGTGGGCGGAAAGGAAGTGAAGCGCCGAGAAAAGGGGGGTGGGTGGGCAAAAGGGCGTTCATTCAGTAATGCTCTCTGTCCGCCGCCCGCTGTGCGCGCGGCAGACGATTTATACGAGGATCAAGAGGAAGTAGTGCCGGGGCACGTGACGTATGTAAATGCCGGTCGGCGCTCGAGTCTGCGGCCGAGTATCCCACCTGCACCTCCGCGCTGTGGTGCATTAGGGAACAATGCTAATGGAAAGAAAGCCCGCAGTTCTCAGTTTTTTGAGCCAAAAGGAGCCGGCCGAATTGCAGTACTTAACGTGTTGAAACATGTTGTTTTGGCTCGGATGTCCGAGAATTGCAGGCCGTCAAAGGTGCAAAGATTAAAGAACAGGAAGTAAACAGTTATTTTTGTAAAACCACAAGGTACAGAGTACAAAACTAAAATTCACAACTTTAAGCGATAGACGTCACCCTTTAGAAGCGACGCTCGATATACTACCCTCACAACATGGTTTACAAGAGACCAGGGCCCACAACAATAGGCTTGACCTTCTGCAGCTTGCTAATAGTGTCATCGCTGAGTTGCAAGTGAGCCTGGATAAGGGTGTATCAGTGTATTGCCCAGCAACAAACAGCCTCGCCGCGTACCTTGACCATGGCAGGCGGGGTGAGAGCCAACCACTGGTTGAGCGAGATATCTTCGTACTTGTCGGCATTGAAGATCTCGAGGAACCTGAGCGTAGTGTTTCCGATGTTCTCTACATAGTGACCGAAGCTCGGGGGAACGTAGCCTGATAAGGGGCGGATGGATTAGGTCCGCCGAGTTTCCCGGTGATGTATAAATAGGTCTTACCAATGTCGCCGGCTTGATAGTTAAAGGTACGAGCGTTGGCAGAAGCCGCGAAGACAGTGATCCGCGCCTGACCCTCACTATCGGGAGCTTTAGCACTGAGACAAAGTTACATAAAAATGAGACGCATACATGAAATAACTCCACTCGGGTTGCGAAGGGTGCCACTAGTGACGAAAGAACAATAATAAATGAGCTATCGAGGGAGAGTTGAAGGATGCTGTACTCACGTGGAGCTCACGAATTCCACCAGGAACGACCTCAACTTCTGCCATTGCAATAGTCTTCGAAATCTCAAATGTACGCGAGTCGACGACCTTGACGGTGCCTCCAGGGACCTGCAAGTCCGAGACTTCTAGACCCAGTCGAAATTTTTATAGTAATAACTTACCTTGGTTGCGTTGGCTTTGCTAGCAGGGAAAGTGTAAGGCAAGGTGGAGACACCCTGCGGGCTCTTGACAGCGTCCTGGTTGACATCCTTCGGGGGGACCGCAGACGGTAGCATCCACAGCTGGCGGTCGGGGATGTGATCGAATGCGGAGGCGTTAACCTTGAAATTCTTAGCAAGTACTTCCTTGGGTACGTGGGCCATCCAGTCGGTCACGGAGAAGGTCGAATCTTCGCTGAACTCGCCATCATCGAATACCTAGAAGGAGTTGAGTGAAACTCCCGTAGCGACACGAAACAAACGTACAAGAAGGAATTCGCAGCCATCAGCGATATCATTAAGCCCCTGAAGAACGTGTGGGATACCAGGAGGGAAGTACCACAAGTCGCCGGGATACTGTGCCAGATGGGTCAGTGTGGAGGTCCAGGGAACCACGCAACGGATGACGTACGACGTCGGCGTTATAGTTCTGGCCATCGGCGTTCACAACAACCACACGGCAACTTCCCTTCGTGCCCCAAAAGATTAGCTTTTACGATGACTGAGGCCGAGATGAAAGTTCACTTACCTCGAGCACGTAGGCCCACTTGAAATTAAAGGAAATCTCAGTGTGAGTGGCTGCTAGGAGCTGGAAGCAGGTTTAAGACTGTACCTCTGCAGTAATGTGCCAGTGAAGCTCACTGTTCGGCGGGTAAGTATCACGGCTGTGGTCGTCATTGAGCACACGTACCGAAGACCACCAGCCTTCAAGCGCATGTTCACACCAGCCATGGTGGTAGCGATGGGCATCGAATGCACTAGTAAGTTAATGTCAGCCTCAACTGCTACGGATAGCCTATGAGATCCTACCATTTTGCTGGCGCGCCCAACCACCGTCTTGAACACGGTTGTGCGACAAACTGAAAGGCCACTTGACGTTGGATCTGCAAACCCCAATAGTCGGCCTCGCCGTACAATGTGAACAACGGTCTCACTTACACTGCACCACTGTCCGTGCTCGGGCCGTCCAACAGATCGGGGTTCTGGCGGTCCAATGGAACGTTCTGAGGACCAAGGAGCTTAGCACCCCTGGAGCCGCGAATGGGCTCCGGGTTTTCGACCTGGAACTTGTCGAGGTAGGACTCGTTGAGGTCGTCAGATGCGTACGGAACCGTTGGGACCGGGAGGGACGAGTCAATGGTCGAAGTCGCGGCAACCGACGTCGATGGACGGCTTGTCGTGGATGGCTTGGCCGCAGGGGCACCAAAGGCGCAAGACGACAGAGCGAGGGCAGCGACGATGGGAACGAGCATGGTTGAAACGCGAGAAGACCTGAGAAGACTTGAGTAGAGGAGACCTCTGAAGATGTTGGTCTCCCCAAAGTCAGTTTTTATAGTTGGAGGCTCGTATGGGTTATACAGCTAGCATATTGTTTGTGCATGGCGTATCCCATGACGAGCCAACTCGCACAGAGCAGAGTGGACGATCCTGAGCACGAACTAATGAGAATGGCCAAACAAAACGACTGCCTTGGTGCAATATCCGCAGACCCACAAGGTTAGCCCGCTCAGGAATGCCCAGGAATGGGGATTCGGAGGGCTGAACTGCCTTATTCGTGGATTGAGACGAAGGCTTTGGTCAGGTTGGACCCAACGTCGGGAGATTAGGAACAGGGCGTCGTGCAACGTAAGCCGTGATCGCGGATGCCGGGGGGAATGGTGAGGCGTCGCCGATGCTACGCTTCTCAAACTTGCATTTTCCGACGACATGCCAAATATCATTATTCTATGTAAATACGTTCCTGTGATGGAAGGCACAATAAAAATAGTAGCTAATACTTACCATGGATGAGTGACTGGGAAATGCAAACAACACCATCTCTGGAGCTGAGTCGTTCCCGTGGGGCTGGCGTGATAGAGAATGGGACATGTCGGACGCTGCCTCGTCGTCGGCGCGTAGTAGCAGCATGAGAGGAGCGGCCAGTCGCCCCGCAGCGCCAAAGAACTAAAGATTAACAAATCCAGAGATCCAGAATTGAGGCTAGGAAGCCATGTGACCGGGCGAGAGAACCGGGGATACCGCGCGCTATAGACGCCGAGTTCTCATAGCGCAGAACGCAACACGTGCGTAATTTCGGGAGAGGAAGACTCCCAGGGTAAGGTAGAGAAGAAGGCAGTATATGAGAGAATAGGACAAACAAGGTGGCCTTTCGAGCAGAAGCGGCATTGATACCGAGACCGTTCTGTTCTTAGCGTCCTTGGCAATCTATCCATAGCACAAGGTGGGTCTTGCATATCCGTGAGTCTCTATCTGGGTCCCGTGTTCATCTTAGCTGATAGAGGGGAATGAAGGGTAAAGGGTCGCGTTTGTTTACAGGATAAGCTCGCTTTGTGAGATGATCATGGAGGCCGAGGAGGTCACGTGGGGCTTGGCCTGAAATCCAAATATAGCACGAGACCCTAATTAATGAGCATCCCTGCGTGCAAAGTTAACCAAACAAACATGTTGGGCGAACCTCTGCACAGGTGTGTACCCAAAATGAACTTGCATCCAATGCCTGGTACGCCAGTAGCGCCAAATATTCTACTATTACTACATCCTTATTTTATTTTCTGATCCGTGGAGAGAACGTCTACATTGGCTTCTCGGCAAAATCCGTCAAGGCTTTACGAGTGCTGAAAGTTGAAACCATAGCTCCCGAGAGAATACAACTACCCAGAACGCTGGGAGCACTACTCAATGTTACTACTACTAGTAAATACCTAAAAACATCGGAACTACCCTGACTAGCTATGGATCTCGGCAGATTTTGTTGCGATTTTTGTGTTCATCCCTCGCCCACTTGTACCCCGTCGATCATGGTTAATCGCCTCACTAACACCACGAGTCAGGGCAACTAGAAAATATCAAGGGTCAACAAGATGTGCCGCTCGTGTCGCTTCTCGAATCGATAGCTTACTACTTTTGCCCACGGAAGTCGTCCCCAGCGGGTTGAGGCCGCCTGAAAGTGGTTCTAGCCTCGCGCTTTGCAAATATTGCGGACTATTCTCGATAGGGTGCGTTCAGTATCTTACTAAATGATGACTATGTCAGCAAAAACTGAGTCAGTAACACGTTAGTAACTGGTCAGTCACGTGACCCTATGTTACCTCCATGTCAGTATCGCTTGCTAAGCGGAGCGTGCATCACTCCGCCAACGATACGCGCGTCGCAGGTTACGCCATCGTTTACAATGGTATGTTCGAGAAATATCTTCAGCGTTCTATGGTGGCGTGGCTGCTGTATATAAGTCGTCTAAAATGTGAATTTCGGCTTGTTCCCCTTTGTACCCGAGTGTGTGTGAGCTACACGGTCAGACCGGTAGTTTGAAGGTGAGCCGATCTTGCCATTAAGTTTATAACACGCTTATTTCGAGTATTCTTGTGTAGATGGCTAATTTCGCATCAACTATTCAATCCACCGATGACTCGTTGGTGCACGGCGAGCATAATTCACCGTCAGGCATACAAGGTCGAAAGCGTGCGAGATCCGTCTCAAACGTTGACCTTGAGCAAGGTTAGCCTAAATATAAGT
>WSTG01000354.1:0-20197 GCA_019616325.1 Ceratobasidium sp. 394
AACGGTCGACCGACAGGGCCTTATATACCCGTCGGTCTGTTTGTACGTACAAATAGATCCAGTCTACAGGAACTATACTAACAGTAAACAAAGAGCGTAGCCCAAGTCCAAACATTACCCGAAGCCTTGTCTTGTCCAATCCTTCGGTGTCCTATTGTGCGCGCACGGCGCATACATGTCCTAACATTGCCTAATATTGAGCGCAGAGTGTCAGTATAGGTTCCACTATGCTGGCGCACAATGTTAGTGTCGGGCGGCGAATGTTTGGGCTTGAGTACGTTTGCATCCGTAGTGTCTCACAAGTCTCCAATGGCTTGGTTCTCAGGGAAAATGACGAGTTCGACCCGATCCGCTGGTTCCCTCGCTTAGATAATGATACAGCTGGAATCAGCGTCATCGGTTTCCTTAGTAGGATTTCTTTCCCGAAACGATCGGAGAACCTTTGTGTCGGCGCTTATTTTGTCTAAGACCGACCCACAAACCCGGGGGCAATTATTTTGGCTGGTCACCCTAATTCCACAGAAAATAGTATTATATCTTGGTTGACTCTTTGGAGGGATTCTGTGTCTAATCCATTGGTGTTTGTATTGCAAGCTGATATAGACTTGTGTGCATTCACTCGCCAAGTGTAATTACTATTGGATTCTGAGGGATTACAATTGAATGTTGAGATGTCGGATGCAGCGCTGTGTCTACTACTCCATTCTAATACAATTAGGTCGTAGAGATGTTGGATGCAGCGCTGTGTCTACTACTCCGTCCTAGACTTCCTTTTTAGTCAAGGTATATACCATATATGGGTGACTCCTGAGTCATGTGACCAAGGGACTCAACTTTTTATCTAGCCGTTAGAATGTCTTGGGATGTCGCCACAAATGGTCAGAGGACCTCCTAATATAGTAATGACAGCTTAGGGGTCGAGTACTAAGCGAGGGGGAGTATGACGCTAGGGGGAGATAGGGGCTGATTCATATCTCCACTGTTTCCTTATCGATTTGGCTCGGGAAAAATACTATAAATAGTAGAAAAATTCCCTTATCTTATCTAAGCCAATATCTAACCTAAGTTAGGTTAGGATAAGTCGAATTCAACTTTAAGTCTTAGTGAAGACTCAAGTCTTAGGATGTATGCATTACATAACACCCACAGGGCTAAGGTCTAATTTCTGAGTCTTGAAACCTGTTTAATGGATTTTGTATGGCTGAAAACCCCCAGATATGTCCATATCCTATCACCAGCTATGCTCAAACTATGTGAACTGCACACTCCACAGGCATTTTTGGCTGTTCAGCCCTGTCAACAGCCTTAGAGCCAAAGTTATATTCATGCACAAATATATGAGTGCTTCCACACCCTGGATACATGGTATTTGATCACTCTGGGCACTGCTATGGCCTCCGAAATGCTCCAATTTCACCCCCTGAGAGTGGTCAGGGAATTTAGGGGTACAATCTGGATGTCAGGGGTAAGTTCACACCATTTTACCCCCTAAAACAGCTTCAAATGTTCTGAGATTTTCCACATAGCTGTCTAGGAGTGAATCACATCAATTTCACACAGGGGAGCAGTATTTTCATGGTGGGATTCACTAGTGCATGTGGCGCTTTCAGGGGCTTGCCCCCTGTATTTCAGCTATAGCTCACTGGGAAATGGTTCATGAGACATGTGAGTATGCTCATTGGATTCTGCTCATCTGTGCGCATCAAACAGTATATATATGATTAGGTATACAACAATTCATCAATGGGGATAGGGGTGTCCACTTGCCAGAATTTTGTCAAAGAATAAGTTGCCTGCGCTTTCTTGTAATTAAATTTCTAGATACATGTGTAATATATCATTCAAAAGCTACAAACTTTGTGCATTTAATGGTGCCATTCACTAAGGATTGTTATGAGGTTTGAGTGCGGGAATGTGCAGGAATTGGGCGCTTAAAATGCCAGATTCTGGTGGATTCCTGGTGGGATTCCTGGGTGTTTTGGCCATTCCTGCACCTGTGCCTGCTGCCTGCTGCCAGACAAATGCAGAATATTTCTGGCAGAATGCCAGAATTCCTGCTGCAGGATTCTGGCGTGACATCTTTACCCTGTCCCACCCCACCTCCATGCAATTACATCACATTTGTCAGGACCCCTTTCTGTGGCTCCCCCTTTTGGGTACTATTCTTAAGTAGTGGCTACACTATATGTGTATGTGTTACTTCAGAGCTATGTGTATTGTCCCTGTCATTGATGAGATAAAGCAAGCTGAGGCCCTCAGGCTTGCTCTACACTCCTTATATACATGAAAGTCTGTCAAGTCATTTGTGATTGTGTAGTCTGTAGCACTTGAGGGTCAGGTGTAGTGTCCAGGAGTCATGTGTAGTGCTGATGGTGTTTGTTATAGGTCATGTGAAGTCACTCCTGGGGTTATTGTGGCTCTGAATCTTATAGGAGCCGTGCAGGGTCTGAGGGTCATGTGACTACTGATTAGCCACTCACTCCTCACTCCAGCATTACATGGGAGACATATTGCAGGAGTGAGTTAGTAATTGTGGGTTACCATGGTAAGCGCCAAAGTCATGTGACACTTTGAGGTGCTCTGAAGCCACAACTCTTGTCAGGTCATGACAGGTCAAGACAGAATTGCCTATGCCCTGTGCACCACCTGTTTGCCTGTCATTCAATGCCCACTCCCTTTCATATTGCAACCTGTGCCCCCTACATAACACTTGTACATGAGTTCAACATGTTTTGTTTCAGCCGTGGCCTAAAACCTCAAGGGACTGCCATCAGCTGGACCTAGCTGCATGTGTTTTCACCCCCACTCTGGACACAAAGATCCCCTCTGCTGTGTGCAAAGAATATAACAAAGGCCTTAATTAAGACCCATGTCACTACAGGGGATTGGGGATTTTGTTTTGGGAAGACTTGGCTGAAGACTGGACTCTTAGTCTCAGTTTCTGCTCATGTAAGTGAAGCCAAAGTCTCCCAAACTTAGTTGTGTTCCCATAGACAGAAAGACGGAGTAAGCCCTTGTGTATTGACTTAGTATCATTCATGTTTGTACCCAGTCCAATAACATGGTTTCTTGTGTGAGAGCATCCTGAAGCCACACAAGGGTCTATTCCAGAGAAAAGCCAAAGTCTTGTCAGGGTTTCTGGAAGCAAACATGTAGATCAAACTCTCAGCATGTTTCCAAAACATTGTTGTTGTTTCCTCCCATTGTCACTGTAAGTTGTTCACAGTGTTGTTCTTTTGTTTGTTCATGCTCAGACTTAGAGTTTTGGCTTTGTTTCTTATTTCCAAGACTTGAGTAAGATGTCTGAAGCTTCCACCAAGTGCACTCACTGTTTCAGCCCACATAAACATCCCTATGTGGTTCTGACAACTGCCTAGTCTTGCACAGAATAGATACATGCATTTACTCAGCATGGCTTCATTCTTTTTGTCCCACCAGAAATGCTCTTGCTTTCTCTGCACACAGCAAGGGCATTTGCTCTGGGTATATGCTGTCTTTGTTTGACATGAATTGTTTTCATTTTCTTTATGTATAACCACCATTTGTGGCACACAGAATGCGCACCTTTCCTCCAGATTTCTTCATCATCTGTTCCTGAATAGACAATCAAGTTTTGTCAGAGTGTCTTTACTATTTTGTCTTGCTAGAATGCATGCTTTTCCTCCAGATTTCTCTGCCGTCTATTCCTGAATTGGCACTTGTGTTTTGCCAGAGTGTCTTTGCCATTTTGTCTTGGTATGTATTCAGCGTTAATACTTGTCTTTACTCCTAGTTCCCTCCCAGCTAGCATACAATTGTTTTCTCCTTAGTGTTTCCTTACCATTGTAACCTCAATCATATTAATTAGTATATAGTTCTTGGGATACATCCCACTAGCGGAACAGGCAGCCACATGACATTATCACCCCCTTGCCCACACTGATCTGCCCCCATCTAACTCACATCAGCTCCCCTATTTGCTCTCACCTTTGCCCTCTCCCACTTCCCAACCATTCACACTTGACTCACTCTTGCTGGTTGCCTTCACCCTTGCCATTCATCCTTGTTGTCCCAACCATCCTCATTCAATTCACCCCCTCTTGCTCTCCCCCTTCAGCTTTCTTCTTTGTAGCCTCCCCCTTCTCACCCTTGCCCTCACCCTTGCTCTGTGCCTGACTACCCAAGATCAACTGCCATTCTCGTCCACTGGCTCTTGTCCACCTTCTGTCCATTTACCCTCCACTCTGGCTTGGGCCACTCTCACTCCCGTCTGGACATCAAACATAGTAGTGGTGGCACTTGTTGCCCCTAGTAGCTGAGGCAGTGGGCCCAGAGTACAAGAGTGCAAGTAGTCAAGGGGAACTATGGTCTTGGGGCAACTAGGTAGAAGGGAATTAACAGTAGGATTGAGAAGATGGTAGGTAAATGTAATACACACCATTGTTAATTGCTCCTATGTTTGCATGGGTTGCCAGCTGAACCTACAATGGCGTTGTGGGTGCTGTAGGAAGAAGAAAAAAACACAGAGGGTAGGACATGTTCACCATTGTGGCCAAAACCTGTTTCAATGTCTGGGTTGCCCTCCCTGACTGAGGGAGCAGCAATGTGCTGGGGAGAGCCAGTACATGGACCCACCGGGCCTGCTTGTCAGTTGGAGGTACAGTCGTGAGCATCAACACAATGGAGTTCAAGGCCGGCTGGTACCAGCCCACAGTGTGCATGTCAAGGTTGTCATCTTGTTTTGCCATGTCCAGCATCAACAGCACAGAGATATACACACTAGTTGAGCATGGGTGATGGTTAGGTCATGGCCAGGACAAAAACACGTAGTGTGCTTATTCTTCGGACACAAATACATCAAAATTCATTCATTACATTGAGGATTATGCAGAGAACATCACCAAGTTGGGAACACATTTGAACAAAATGAGCAGACACAAGAATACTAGGAGTTTAGAAAGTTTGGGGTCATTCAAGCCATGCTCAAATGTTAATTGGTAGTGGTACCAGCTTGAGCACGCTCATCTAAGTCAGGGAGTTACAGTACATTTTGCACAGCCAATGCAGCAACTGCACTCACTCTTGTTGTCAAGTTCTTGCTGGCTCCATGTGTAGCAGAGGGTTGTGCAAGGAGGGCCAACATGGCTTACAGACACTACATATACCCACTTTTCATAAGTCTAGTCATATTATTAACAGTACTTGATACTCTGCCAAGAGGGCCATACTCACTGAAACAACCTACAGCTCCTGCATATGGGCTAAGTTTGTGAACCAGATCAGTAGGTTGTTGACATATGGCCTGAACTTTACTTACTACAGCAAGTACAGTGACACTCCTTATTTGCTGGGTCAATGAAGTGCAAGTAACTGGTCAAAGATGTACCCACAATGGTATTAGTAGAAGTGAAAGTAATTGATGTGGTGCCACAGCCTGGATTCAGCAGAGGGGCTTCCTTAATTGACTTGTTCACCAGACCATTGGAACCTAGCCTCATGTACACAAGGCAATGGTCATTTGTGTATAGAGCCAGGTATCACCCATTGTTTGAGATTCCACTGCCCCCACTAGATAATGGGAGATGGTCAGGATAAGTGGGTATTAACATGAACACCACCTACATTTGGTAGCTGTTTTGTTTGAAGATGTTTACTACAGTGCTCCACAAAATTGATTGTAGAAAACCTCCATCACCAATGGGACCCTAGTTGACCATCCTCACTATGCTTACATAAGCTCAAGCCTTAGTCTGCTGTAGCCTTGCTTCTTGGCTACAGTTTGCAAGTTGTTTGAGTTTCTTTGGTAGTGAGGATGGTCAACTAGGGTCCCATTGGTGATGGAGGTTTTCTACAATCAATTTTGTGGAGCACTGTAATCCTGCAGCCTGGATTGAATAAACACTTGTACAAGGTCAATATCTGCCAACAAATACAATGTATGACAGAACTCAAAATAATCCACCTGTAGCACCAACGATTAGGTTCAACCATTCATCCTTGTGAGATGAGCACAAAATTGTAGGAATTGAACTATTAGGATTGTTGAACAGTTTGAACAAAACTTGCCAGGGCCTTCGGTTATGGCTGTGTGTTATAGCAAACTCCTGAGTGGTTGCAGCTACCAAGTGGCTGCACAGTGGGTGATTCTTCATTGCAGTGATTGCCTTGCCAGCTGGTAACTCATCTATATTGATATCAACAAGCTTGAGCTCAATAATTTATCAGTGAGGTTTGTGCCATCCACCAACAGCAGACTGCACATACCTGCTTGTTTTTGACCTTGTGAATTCTACCAATAACCATATCACCATCACTAAACCCAGTGAAGAAGATTGAGTCTGGGCCTTTGTCTGTGATCCAGCAGAGGCAGGTAATCCACCTATGACCCATACTCTCAGCTGTGATGAGTGAGACGTCATGGGCATTTGCCAGAATGAGGGTGTTCCCTGAGGGACTGCTCAAAGTGATCAAGATCCAGTGCCTGTCATGAGGGAGTGTTATGTAACGCATACATCCTGAGATTTGAAGTCTTCACTAAGACATTGAGTTAATTCCGACTCACCCTAACTCAAATTAGGTTAGATGCTGGCTCAGATAAGATAAGGGAATTTTTCTATATATTTTAGTATTTTTCCCGAGCCAGATTGATAAGGAAACTGTGGAGATACAGATCAGCCCCTATCTCCCCCTAAGCGTCTCACTTCCCCTAGTCTAGCACTTGACCCCTAGACATTCCTTACTATATTAGGAGGTCCTCTGACCATTTGTGGCAACATCCCAAGACATTCTAATGGCTAGATAAAAAGTTGAGTCCCTTGGTCACATGACTCAGGAGCTATAAGCGAATACCTTAAAGAGTAATGACATGTCTCAAAAAGGTATTTTGAGACAAGGACTACTTAGGATTACTCTTCATGTAGACCAAGACCTCTAATGTGCCGCAGCACTAGCCAATTGTAATAGTTGTAATAGCCCCAGTATCCAAATGTGTATACGCATTTTGTTCCTCAGGTTGGTGGAAGAGTGCACACAAGACGGAATCCGCTTGCAATACCTCCACAAGGATGCCCAGGAGAGCCCCTCACCGAAGTGATTCTACCAACGGTTAGACCAAAAAGCCTTATTAACAACTCCCAAAAGAGTACCTATATGCTCAACTACCTTGGGAGGTTAACGGTTCAAACCCTCGAACCAATCACCTTTTTGGGTAATCTCCAATCACTCTGAGATTGAAATCCTACTAAGGAAATCAATGACGCTGATTCAAGCTGCACCATTGGTTAAGCATGGGAACCAGCGGATCGGGTCAAACTAGCTATCTTCCCTGTGAACCAAGATAGCGGAGACTTATGACACACTATCGAATCAAGCATACTCAAGCCCAAACATTAGCTGCTTGATACTAACACTGTGCACCAGCATAGCGGAACCTACTCTGACACTCTGCGCGCAATATTAGGCAATGTTAGGACATGTATGCGCCATGCGCACACAATAAGAAACCGAAGGATTGGACAAGACAAGATTTCGGGTAATGTTTGGACTTGGCCTGCACTCTTTGTTTACTATTAGTATAGTTCCTGTAGACTGGATCTATTTGTACATACAAACAGACCAACGGGTATATACGGCCCTGTCGGTCGACCGTTGAATGCATCTTTCTACTTACATCCCCATCTTTTGCATCGTGTGATTAAGCCCTTAAGGCTGCCTTGGTTGATAAGTCGGTAATCAGCACTGCAAGGCCAGTCAATCGCTAAAACCTAAGTCGCGCTAAGTCCCAACCTAAACTGTGGTAAAGCGCTCCAGTATCGTTTAGCGGTTCTACTTGTGTGACTGCCATCGCTGCCAGTCCCCCTAAGAGATTAACTAACTGTGTGATTAGTCTTAAGTCTACTAACATATCTACATTACTGAGTTCTTAGTTGATCTTAGTATCTTTAATATAACTCTTAGCGTATAGGACGCACTTCGCCTCTAACAAGGCTCACGACTATATACTTAAGAGCTTCTGGCCCTGTCTTCTCCTAACTAGGCGACTAGTTATAGAATTATTTCAGCATACACTTCCAAGAGATCATTGCCTCCGTCAACAGGCAAATCTCTTAAGAGTATCCTTTCCCAGGTCTCAGAAACGCAGCACATATACCTGAAACCTGATCCCTTGCGTAAGCGCCTCTGTCTCTAAGTTGGTACGCTTCCAGCGCTTACGCATATACTCCGGAAATTACACAAGCTATAACAGGGAGAGCCATGATGTGAACCCGGTCAGCATGTACAATACAGCAAGGGTCAAGGAATGAGTGTTTTGGCAGGAGAGTATTGGTCAAAGTGCCTGGAGTGGAAGTAGCAGACATGGTAAGGAGTTGTGAGGGGATACAAGGGGAGCTGGGCGAGCATCATGCAGTGCTGGGGCCTTATAACCCAGATTTCATTTGCAATTTTTCTGCAATGAAGAAACAAAGACATCAATTGCCGTGAGTATGTGCATGTGAGCACCAAAAAGTGGCTGTGCTTGCCAATGCAGCTGGATGACCCTTTCCAAACAAGGCAGCGGGAGGAATCCACAGCCATTGTTTGCCTCCCCAACAAAGTGTGCAACGTACTATTCATTTCATGATTTGTAAGGCAATTCCAATACATCAGTAGTAACATACAACTAGTAGTCAATCTGTGGGCAAACTCAAATTTCTCTGTAAAGCTGCATGCAATTGCACATCCATTTCGCTATTCCCAGCAAGGCCCAACCAAATGTTTGATGTAGAGCCTTTACAACACCACCCAGGAACAAACAGGCAGTGTGGACCTATGTCCACACCCATCATAGAGTGAATGATTGCAATTGGCGGCTTCAGGTTGCAGCATTTCTGAGCCATCTGAGCTTAAGCTCTCTTTGTCAGAGGACTCTGTTGTATTGGAAACTGGAGGCTCTGGAATTGAAACAAGTGGTGTGGGTGCAGGAGCAGGAGTTTCTGGTAGCAATGTTTTGGACAGTATCAGTGCATATGTGCAAGAGCTTGTCTCAGAGCAATAAGACCTTGGCATGGAGGGGGCAAGCTCATCAGGAGCAGGACCAGTATCTAGGTTTGGCTCATGGACCACTGAAACCATGGTTAGAGGACTGCCATGTTGCAACCTCTGATGAGCAGGCTAGGGTGTAGCCTGGAATCGGTGGGGGGAGCGACTGGTAAGGTGGTGGACGTGAGTGGTAAGTGCCTGGTGGTACTGGATAGGTGGCAGTGGCTATGAGTGCCAGGGCAGCGAGCCACATGCAGATGAATCCTGGATATGCTGATGGGTTGCCATCCATGGGTTAGGGAGTAGATGAGCAAGGAAGAGTGAGTGGCATTGGGGGCCATGAGGGATGAGTGGTGTTGAGAGCCATGTGAGGATGAGTGGCAGTGGTAGCCATGAGTGAGTTCCAGAAGCTGAGTATGCCAAGGTGAGTGGCTTCAAGGAAGACAAGTGGCAGTGATGAACCATGAGTGAGTTCCAAGGACCGAGTGTGCAAAGGCGAGTGGTCTCAAGGGAGAGGGGGTGG
Organism: Ceratobasidium sp. 394; assembly: GCA_019616325.1. Taxonomy (NCBI): domain Eukaryota; kingdom Fungi; phylum Basidiomycota; class Agaricomycetes; order Cantharellales; family Ceratobasidiaceae; genus Ceratobasidium; species Ceratobasidium sp. 394. Next base: position 9,521 of record WSTG01000354.1, read on the forward strand.
CATTGTTAGACATGAGTAGGTTGCAGAAGCCAAGTGTGCAAGAGGCGAGTGGCTTCAAGGAGGAGCAAGTGGTGTTGATAGTCACAAGTGAGTTCCAGGGGCTGAGTGCACAAAGGCAAGCGGCTTCAAGGAAGACGAGTGGCATTGGTGAGCCACAAGACGATGAGTGGCTTTGGGAACCATGAGTCAATAGGAAAGGCCCAAAGTTGATGTATACCTGGTGACAAGGTGTGCCACAGGTGAGAGGTCCAAGTGTCTACAGTGTGCCACAAAATTGTTTGTAAAAAACCTGCCACAGTAATGGGACCCTTATCACACATCATGCTTATGCTTACATAAGCTCAAATCTTAGTCAGCTATGCCTTTGCCTGTCAGCTACAGTTTGCAAGTTGTGTGGTCCTGTTTGGTGCAGATCTCATAGAGTTATGCCTTGGATAGCAAAACAGTTTTTACAAACAATTTTGTGGCAGCTGGCCAGAATATCATGTCTGGTCAGTGGATGAGCATACAAGAGCCTGACTAGCCTGTGATGACATGCAGAATGCCATGCCAGTTTTCTCTCCTGTCCATTTAGTCCAGTTGTACAACTGCAACATTGGTGCCTGGTCCATGGGTTGACCCCACCTAGGTGCCCAGCCAGACATGTACAGAGGTCCAGGCAGCTTAAAAGTGCTCCCAGTGTGTTCAACCTGGATGGTTAACCCTATCAACAACCCAAATGTGCTCTCTAGTGTGGGCTACCTGTCACACTAGCTCTCATTGTTGCAGCCCGATGGCCCCAGATTGTACTCCATGTGCTGGCACAGCATTGCAAGCAGCATGGCCACCAGCTGGGCAGCAGATGTAGCCCAGGTGGCACTATGTCTGCATGTCATCACAGGCTAGTCAGGCTCTTGTATGCTCATCCACTGACCAGACATGATATTCTGGCCAGCTGCCACAAAATTGTTTGTAAAAACTGTTTTGCTATCCAAGGCATAACTCTATGAGATCTGCACCAAACAGGACCACACAACTTGCAAACTGTAGCTGACAGGCAAAGGCATAGCTGACTAAGATTTGAGCCTATGTAAGCATAAGCATGATGTGTGATAAGGGTCCCATTACTGTGGCAGGTTTTTTACGAACAATTTTGTGGCACACTGTAGAGCCCAGGGGCAGGCAACATCAAGGAGGAAGAGCAAGGAAGTTGCAGTGAGCCACAAGTTGGAGGTCTCAGTGTCTGGAGCACATGGGCAGGTGACATCAAGGACGGAAGGCAAAGTGATGGCAAGCCATGAGTGGAGGTTCCAGGAGTCTGTAGCACAGTGGTGGGCAACTTCAAGGAGAGTGGTGGTGAAGGTGACTGACAAGCTGCAAATAGTCCTCAGGAGCCTATAGCATAGAGGCAGGTGGCTTCATAGAGGGAAGACTGAGGGGACCCTCCTTGGGACCACTGAGGGACCCAGGAGGGGAGCTGATCTGAGTGTTCAATAGGAGTGTATTCACATAGAAGTACAGAGGGAGTGTTGACAAGACAATCAAGCTGAGGAACTCAGGCTTGGGTTGCTGTTCTTATATACATGAAGGACTGCCAATCATTTGACAGTCATGAGTCATACATAGCTGGGTGGTGATTGCCATTCATACATGAGGGTCAGGATTGGCAACATTCAGACATTCATCTGCCAATCATGGTATCAGGTGGCTATTCCCTAGCCACTGGCGCTTCAGAGAGAAAAAAGAGTTGGGTGCTTTTTGCAGAGTTCACAACATGCCATAGGTGATTTCTGGAGAGTTGGTGTGGCTCATCACAGAGTTAATGTTGTAGTTTTGATGGTAACCTGCCTGAAAATCACTGATAACCTGCAGGATAAGCTCCATACCCTTGCCAAACATTTGCCGCATGGTAGACTGTAAGGATGGCGGGTCAGGGACCGGAGGTCACCTGACCCTTATCTCAATATATATGCGTGCATTTCCCATGTGTTTTCTTCTTATCTTGTTTGTCTACTACATCTTGTGCTCAATCTACGACACATCCTACGTCTGTACGCCGGCACGCTACACGCTGCCGAAGATTTAGACGCACATTTACTCCCGAGGTCTCACAGACCTTTCACTTTTTTGACGTACCACGCTCTAGAGAGCACGTACAAAAATTTTCCTCAATTATCCCGTGAGTACAAAAAATTTTCACCAGGCTCACAATGGACCGCTTGGGCAAAAGGCCGCACAGTCCTAAAGGCCCCAGAGCACCACGGGCATCTGGGACCAGTCAGCGTGCTAGTGTCCCAAGTCGGGCAAGCGTGCTGGCGACGGGATCCCCGGTCCCGTCGCAGGGTGGGCTGCCGAGTGGCAGCAGGTCACACCCAGGCAGGCAGTCGGGCAATCGCACGGCCACGCCTGGTGCGTCTCAGCCATCGATCAGGGAGCTCGACGCCATGATCAATGAGCGCACGGCCGGACCTGCCTCAGGCCGAGTGCCAGGCATGTCGAGCCCATCACCACGGCCTCTGCCCACAACACCTCCTGCGGAGACAGCCGGAGATGAGGCCCACCAGGCCGCATCAATGCCGGTGGTGTCGATCGAGGAGCGACTTGCGGCCCTCGAACGTGATGCGGCTGACCAGAGCCGTGTGATCGGCCAGCAAAGTTTTACCCTCGAGAGAATGGAGGGTATGCTCGGTGAGCTTTTGCAAGCCCACCGAAACTCAGAGAATGAGAGCACTGGTCGTGCGGTACCGAACGAAAGTGATCGCACTTTCATCCACGTGGCTGAAAGAGACCACGGTTACGCATCGTCCGTAACCGGTCGAGGCAGTCGCCGCTCCGAGAGCGACGACGAGATGGCTGATGACGAGGACATCGACATTGAACCCGATGGCGCTGGTTCCCAGCGCCACGGTAGCCGACCTTCGCGTCGCGTGCGAAGATTCTTGCGACGGCAAGAATCACATCGGGAGGAAGCCCAGGGCCTCCCCCCGATCAGGGAACAAGGGTCACTTCCTGGACAGGAAGACCCGGTTCCACACCGTGGCCAGTCAACTCGCAGACGTGACGAGCTCTACGAGCCCAGCGCCGAGCAATCAATGCCGGCGCCGGCGGCCCCGCAGCAGCGGCGGGTGTCCATTGCAGAGCCGCAACGCGACCAGCCACCGCATATGACGAGCTGGTCGGCGGTCCCGCGCCGGGCATCCGGCCCATTTGCGCAGACCGCAGCCGGTCCCACCCCGGTGCTGCGGTCCCGACTATACCAGCAACCGTTCCCGGTGCCGGCGACCCCTCACGGGCAGGTCACACTTGGGGTGGGAACCCCGACGCCGGTACCTCAACCGGCTGCAGCGAGCACGCCTCGTGCAGCGGGGTACCCAATCGGGGCCATTCCGACAGACAACGTCTCTCGGGACATCATCAGAGCTCTACAACGGCACCAGAGCGACACCCTGGCGACAGCAGGTCAGCTTCAGAAGGTACTGAAGCTGGGTGGGCCCCCCACCTACGATGGTAGTGGGGAGCTGAAAACGTTTGAGCAGTGGGTCACTGACCTACTGCGCTGGCTCCGACTGCATGGGCTGCTAGGTCCTGACGCGGATATGCACCGTGTCAGCATCATCGGCGTGGCGTGCAAGGATGCTGCCAAGGACTGGTACCAGCACGCAGTCGACCGCGGTGAGCATGGTCCAGAGTCCTGGACTACCCTGGAGGTGATCCAGGGCTTACAGCGGAGGTTTATTACCCCCCGCTCAACAGCCGAGATTGGCCAAGAGTTCCGGTTGCTGCAGCAGGGAACCATGGCTACGGTAGAGCTCTACCAGCAGCTGTTGAACCTTTCGGTGCAATTACCCACCGAACCCGATCCATACTCCTTCCGCAGAAGGTTTATGGAAGCATTGCACCCGCGCATAGCGCAGCGGGTGATGGGACTCGCTTACTCAGCTGAGCGAAGCGAGATCGACGTGTTAGTCGAGGTCGCTGAGGCGCAGGAAGCCGCACTGGCCTCCCAGCGCCACTTCGACGAGGTGAAACCCAGCGGGGGATCGTCGAAGAAGCGAGACAGGGATCGGCCGCGCAAGGCAGCCGATACCAGCGCGGGTGCAGCGCTGGCACCAAGACCAGCGACAGCACCAGTGAAGACCACCGACCCGAAGGACAGAGGTCGCCCGGCCAGCCAGAAGCGCGAGCCCGGGCGGTGCTTCCGGTGCAACCGAACCGGTCACATCGCCGCGGCGTGTCCAAACGCAGCCGCGGTAGTCCACGGCAAGGCCGCCGTGGTGGTCGACGACAGGTCGGCATCGGAGAACGAGCCGGTGCTGCATAGTGCCCGAGCCGACCCCGCCGATGAAGCGGGGCCAGACGCTCCGCCAACAGACGGGGCTACAAGCGAGTCCGACGTGTCGGAGGACTCGCTATGGGGCCGATTCGACGATACCTTTGGTATCAGTGCGCGAGCGTGCACTATTGTGCCGCTGGCCGATGAGGTCGACGTGCGGGCCGCGAAGGTGCATGGCCGTCGGCCTGACCCAGAGGCGGAACCGGTCCATAACCCGGCTGTGCGGCGTCGCCCAGCCCCATCTGCCGATGGGCAACCAGTGCGTGTGCCACACGAGCAACGCCCTATAACGGGGTACTACCGCATAGGCGGTACCCTAGCCCATGTCATGTTCGACTCCGGGTCGGGCACGGACATGGTGTCGCCTGAGTTTGTCCGGGCGACACGGCTCAAGCCGATTGAGCTTGAAAACCCTGTCGGGCTGCAGATGGCACTCATCGGCAGCCGCGGCAAGATTAACTTTGGGCTGAATGCCAGCCTAGAGGTGGGACCGGTGTCCCGCCCCCACTATTTCGATGTGGCCAACATCGAAAAGTACGATGCGATCCTTGGCCTGCCGTTTCTAAAGCAGGCCAAGGCCCACCTCGACTTTGACACGGACGAGGTTGTGATCGATTCGACGCGGCTGCCTTCGCAGTACCGCGCCGACGCACCGGCCGCAGCCCGCAGCCGAAGGGACCGCCGGAGCACCCGCCCGGAGCCTCCTCGTAGCGGGATGGGCGAATGACTGCATGGTGGCAGAGCCGCTCCGGCGCTTGGACCAGTAGTGCAAGCGCCAGACTTGTCCCAGTTGCGGGACAAGTGGAAGAATCACTTTAGACCGCTTCTGGAGGAGCAACCGCCACGGTTGCCCCCGATGCGTGAAGTGAATCATGAAATTCGCTTCATAGACGAATCTCTGAAGATCGCCTACCACCGATCGCGGTGCCCAGAGGCGCTAAAACCTCAGCTAATGGCCAAGCTGAATAAGTATTCAGCAGCCGAATGGTGGTTTGAGGGGACAGCCGAGGACGCTGCCCCCATGCTCTGCTTGTTCAAAAAGGACAAGCAGACATTGCGCACGGTCATAGACCTGCGCAAGCGAAATGACAACACAGTCAAAGATCTCACCCCGTTCCCTGATCAGGATGAGATCCGCGAGGCCGTGGGCCGCGCGCGATATCGCTCAAAGCTCGACATGACAAGCGCGTATGAGCAGATCCGGGTCATCCCGGAGCATGTGCAAAAGACCGCATTTCAGACGGTCTACGGGACGTATTACAGCAATGTAATGCATCTCGGCGATTGCAACGCGCCGAGCACGTTCCAACGCTTAATGACCCGCCTATTCAGGCAGTACATCGGTCGAGGTATATTTGTATACCTCGACGATATTTTTGTGTATTCGGACACAATTGAAGAGCACGAAAGGCTCTTAGGTGAGGTGCTGCGCATTCTCACCGAGGCGCAGCTATACCTGTCGGAGAAGAAGGTTGACCTCTTCGCCGACAGGGTGGACTGCCTCGGTCACGTCGTGGACGACGACGGTATCCATGCGGACACTGACAAAATGGCAGTGATCCGCAACTGGCCAACCCCGCGCACAGTCGTGGACGTGCAGAGGTTCCTGGGTCTAGTCCAGTACCTAGCAGCTTATATGCCGGACTTGACCGCGCATTCAACACCGCTATCAGCCCTAACCCGCAAGGGTCGTCCATTCGTCTGGACCCCATTGCACGATCGCTGCTTTGCAGCGATCAAGGGCCTAGCATGCAATGCTCCGGTCCTGCGTCCAATCAACGCGATGATCGATGAGCCAATCTGGCTCATAACCGACGCCTCAGTTGCGGGCGTCGGGTGCATGTACGGCCAGGGCAAGGACTGGCGTACATTGCGGCCGGCGGGATTCCATTCGAGGAAGTTCTCACCGGCACAAATGAGTTATCGCACCCATGAGCAAGAGCTGCTCGGCATACTCGAGGGTATGCTGAAATGGGAGGATAAACTACTCGGACGCAAGTTCCGAGTACTCACAGACCACAACAGCCTGCGTTGGCTCAAAACACAACCGGACCTGTCAAGGCGGCAAGTCCGGTGGTTAGAGTACCTGGGTCGGTTCGACTTTGAGATCGAACACATCCCCGGCCCCTCTAACGTGATCGCAGATGCGTTGTCCCGCCGCTACGAGAGCGACGAGCCAGGAGACGTGCGTCAACCGTACGAGTACGTTGACGCTGATGCACGCCTCGACCCCGAGGGGGAGGACGCCCCTGGGGTCATTCAAGCTGCGGCCGCGGCAGCCACTGAACCCCGCCGCTCAGGCCGGACACTGAAGCCGTCACGACGGCTGCGTGAGCAACTCGAGCACCGAGTGGTCGAGGCGGAGGCACTAAACGGCGCCCCACTTAAGGGACTGCCGGTGGGTGTACCACTGGACAGCCCTGGCCCGCCGATCCAGGCGGGCAGTGACCTGGGGGAGGACCCTCAGGTCGACCTGGGGCGCGAGCTGGGGCCCGCCACCCAGGACGGAGACGTGTTGGACGCGATCCGTAATGCTTACAGCGAGGACCGCTGGCTCGGCAAGGTGGTACAACGCCCCGGCGAGCACCCGGAATTCCGGGTGGACCAGGGACTGGTGTACCTAGCTGACCGTGGTCTGCTGTGCGTGCCCGAAGCTCGCGTCCGCAACAGGCGGGTGGCAGAGGTGATAATCGACCTTGCACACTCAGCACTCGGCCACCTGGGTCGAGCGCGCACCTTGGCGTACCTGCGCCGATGGTACTGGTGGCCTACGTTGGCCACTGACGTGCAGGAGTACTGCAAGTCATGCGGGACCTGCCAAATGATGAAGACGTCCGCGCAGCGGCCCCAGGGGCTGCTGCACAGCCTGCCAATACCAACTCGCCCGTGGGGATCTGTCGGTATGGACTTTGCCGGGCCATTTCCCCGGTCGGCAGGCTACGACTACCTTATGGTAGTCATATGCCGTCTAACGTCGATGGTGCATCTAGTGCCCACCGTCACTACGGTCACCGCAACCGAGGTGGCCGGATTGTTCGCAAAAGAGGTCGTCCGACTGCACGGCCTACCAGACTCGATCGTCTCCGACCGAGACCCGAAGTTCACCTCCACGATGTGGAGGGAACTGCACCGAGTGCTGGGCATCAAGCTGTTGATGTCCACAGCATTCCACCCGCAGACGGATGGAGCCACAGAGCGCGCAATCCGCACCGTGTGTCAGATACTCCGGTCGCTCGTAGACAGTGACCAGGAGAACTGGGTGGAGTTGCTGCCCGCGGCAGAACTCGCACTGAACTCGAGCGTCAGCGCTAGCACCGGGTTCGCTCCGTTCGAGCTGAACTACGGCTGGATGCCTCGGCTGGTGAGCCGGACATCCGAGACCTCCCCCTTTAAGGGGGTACAGCAATTCGCTGAGCGCGCGGTCGAGAACCTTGACCGCGCGTTCGATGCGATTCTGGCGAGTCGCATCGACCAGCGAGAGCAGGCCAACAAGCGCCGACGCACTGATGACCCACTACTCGAGGTCGGTAGCCGGGCGTACCTGTCTACCGAGAACCTGTCCCTCCCGAAGGGACGGGCGGGAAAGTTGTTGCCTAAATATATCGGGCCGTACGCGGTCATTGGCCACAACGCGGCCAAGTCGACGTACACGCTTGAGCTGCCCGAGGAGCTCAAACGGCGCCGGATACACCCGACGTTTCACGCGCGGCTGTTGCGGCCCCACTTTCCAAACAACGATGCGTTGTTCCCCGGCCGAGACGCCGGCCACTACTACGACTTCGGGAATGACCCGGAGCACGAGTGGGTGGTTGACGAGGTCGTCAACCACAAGTGGGAGAGCGGTAAGCTCGCCCTACTCGTCAGGTGGGCCCAAGGGGACACCACCTGGGAGCCCCTAGCAAATTGCCAGGAGCTAACGGCGCTGGACCGCTATTTGGAGCTACACGGCGTGGTGGCTCCGGCAGAGTTGCCAAGATAACCGCTCGGCGGTTACACGGGGCCGGCGTTGGCCGAACCCTGACCGGATGGAAAAATTTACCATCCGGGTGGTCGAGTCATTCCTTTCTCGACCACCGCGACTCGCGCTCCATTTCTAGTATGGCCCCCATCAACACGACCAACCCCTCGTCCGGCGCGCCCGGCGCTCCGAACGACGCGATGTCGGCGACCGCCGACGTCCCGATGGCCTCGGCCTCGCCGACGGCCCCTATCGCACCGCTGCCCGCGGCGGCAGGGCATGGCGCGTGGTCCGTAGAGCCCGCGCTCCACGTCGTGCATCACGCGCGCGGCTGCCCCATCTGTGACGCGTATGTCCATCACGTACGCGGCGCCTCGGACGACGCGTCTTTACGCGTCGCCCTCGCCTCTACCGCCTCGACGGCTGTTGCAGAGGCTGCGGCGCTTCGGAGCCAACTGGCTCAGGAGCGTGGCGCCCGCGAGCAGGCCGAAAGGACGGCGAGGATGGTGATCGAGTCCCTTGGGACGAGCACCAGTCGCGGGAGTACCGAGTCTTCCCGCGACTCCGACCGGTTGCGGCGCGAACGGGATCGTTTCCGCGGTCAGGTCGACGATCTCCAGGACACCATCCGGGACCTGGAGAACGAGCTCGAGAGGGCGGAGGCCGAGTCTGCCAGCCTCGCCCTAGAGCTCGAGCGTTGCCGGCGCCGGATCGCCGCCGACCGTGACGATCCCGCCGCAGCCTCGAGAGGGGCCCGACCTGACAACACGAGCGCCAGCCGTGTCGGCCCAGGGCCAACGGGGACCCGAACCGCCCAAACAGCCAGCACGGGCGGGGCCCCCTCTGCGCCCGGACGCGGCACCGCGATCCGGGCTCCACCCGCTACCCAAACCCCGGGCGCCGGAAGCTCCACCGGCCCCCGTCAACCACGCCAGTCCCTCGACGAGCTCGACGAGGAACAACGCAGTCGGCTTGCCGAGCTGGCGTGGGAGATGGACGGTGACCCGAACGCCCCGGACTCTGACGAAGAGTTCATTCGGCCCGAGCGACGCAAGCGCACCTGGGCGGATGTGCAAGCGGGCGCCCCCGACCGAAAGTCTCGTCGGGGAAAGGGAAAAAACCGGGCTCGCCCTCAGGAGGACGGGCCGACGCGTGCACCGGTTGCCGCGTCAACAACGACCGGCGGGAAGCTACCGCCCCCGCCGAAAGACCATGCTCGCAAGAATTGGCACGCGGTCCGTGACCGCCACTGGGTCGCTGGAGTGCATCCCGAGGCACTGCGCCGTTGGGAGTCGACTCCCGACGAGCAGATCGAGGCGGCGGTATCCGGTGACGTCCAGTGGGAGACCGGCGCGGTCAACGTGGTACAGCGCGAGCTGTTCGAGGGGGTGCAGAACTGCCCGCGCAACTCGCGATCTGCCCTCACGACGCGCGTGCTCGAGTTTGGCCAGAGGATGGCTGACTCGAGCAACCATCCGATCCTCGAGCGACGATGGACGCCCGAGGTGCGGGTGGGGACCAACGGCGCCGCGAATGTCTCCGACATTAACGCACGCCAGTGGCTCACCGACCTGACTGCCCGCCACACTGGCGGCGGTCGCAACCGGCTGTGGGAGCGCGTAGTGTCCCTGGTTGGCACGGTTTTCGCGCGGCCGGGGTGGTATGCAGAGCGGGTCGCGGTGCTGTTCCCAGGCGCGCCCCTGCTCCCGGGTTTGGACCCGGAAAACCAGACGAACGTGGCTGCCCCCGGCGCCGCGTTTGGCCTCGGCAACTTCCAGGAGCCGGACCAAATCACCGAGGACGCTGTCGTGCAGTGGTTATACGGCCAGCTGCACGTGCCCCGCCGCGCGGCGGGACAAATCCTCGAGCCCTACTTCCGGCGTATGGCTCGATTGCGGATCGCGCGGGCCTTGTGGCGGCAGCTGCAGGACGACCCAGACGTGCCAGAGAACGCGCGGCGCTGGATGGAGCGTGCGCGTGACTTTGCGCAGCGCCTTGGCTCTCGGGACCCGCATCCACACGCTGTAGAGCGGATAGCGCTCTTCAGCGGGCCAGGCTCATCCACGGTGAGCTGGCAGTACCCCCGGGACCCAGCAGGCCCGCAGGTGCGCGGCGCAGAGACCTCGTGGATGATTCCAGAGGTGCGCCGACGGTTCGAGGAGCGGTACGAAGCGCAGGTGCAGGAGGCAGAAGGCTTGGGGCCGCCCCCGCCACCATATGCGCCGGCCGCCGCGGCTCCCGAGCCCGGCGAGATCGCCATTGATGGCGATCAAGCAATGGAGGATACTCAGGATGGATCAGACGTGCTGGGCACGTCTTGAGGGGGAGGGTGTAAGGATGGCGGGTCAGGGACCGGAGGTCACCTGACCCTTATCTCAATATATATGCGTGCATTTCCCATGTGTTT
>WSTG01000356.1:4244-20109 GCA_019616325.1 Ceratobasidium sp. 394
ACTCGTATGGGGACCAAAACCCGTTGGTGTTGGGTGAGCAAACACGCTGAAATTCGCAGCCTACATGCTCACTTTGTAACTAGATTTATTGGTGCCCCAATTGCGACGTCCATCTCCCTCACCCTCATGTCCATCCTATACGTTACCTATGCCGTTTTCTTCACCTCGCATAAAGCATGGCATCCCGTCTCGACCCAATCTTTTCGCTCTCTCCCCAAACTTTTGGGTATGGCTTTCACAGGCGTCGGTCAATCGGCCGCTGAATGGTGGAGTTGGGAGTTTATCAGTCTTGGGGCTTCCCAGTGAGTACAGGATATCTCGTGGCGTTGCAAAGTCTAACCGATTCTTGCACCAAGGCTGGGACCAGTGACGCTTGCTGCTCAGAGCGTACTAGTCATGACATCTAGTACTGTATACCAAATCCCGTATGCTCTTGGTGTCGCTTCATCTGTACGCGTCGGAAATCTATTGGGAGCGAAAAGCGTACCCGAAGTGAGGATTGCTTCGAGGGTAGCCGCTGGAATGGCCTTGTTGGGGGGTCTAGCCTCAGCGTACGTCTGTTTCCGACCTACACTGGGGCAAATTAATAATCTCATTTATGCATCTAGGTCGATGTTCATGATTGCAAGACATAAAATCGCGTACCTATACACCAGCGACGAACGGATAGCCAGCCTTGTTGCGGATATTTTGCCGCTCGTTGCTGCTTACCAGGTACGCCAATATAACAATAGTGCCTCCCATGATGCGCTCACCCTCGCCTTGTGCAGCTTGTGGACGGCTTAGCGGCCGTGACAGCCGGCATGCTCCGCGCATGCGGCAAGCTCGGTACCGGTGCAATCTCAAACTTTACCGGGTACTACATCATAGGCATGTCGTCTCTTGCGACTCAGACCTGGATATATGCTAACACTTTACGTTATAACAGGTATCCCGCTTGGGTTTTATCTCGCGTTCTGGCGAGGTCTTGGTCTCAAAGGTCTTTGGATTGGTCTCGCGGCCGCGTTAGTGTTTGTGGCATCTGTGCTATGGGCTACTGTGCTTTGGCTAGATTGGGACATTCAGGTGAAGGAAGCAAAGGAACGAGTTGAAGATAAGAATCCGCCTAGCGAGGAGCCGGTGCGGGTGTGATTGGGGATCCCTGGACTAAAAAATCAATGTATTTTAGCATATATATGCACGTTCGATGTATTGGTTTCAATGGATAGCTGCCCGTAAGCGCTAACCGCCGTTCTATCCTATCCACAGCAATTTTGCCCGCGCAAATTTCGTACAAAGACGGTACAATTTTCTCCCGGCGACATTTGAGACATATTCGGCGGCGCTGCACACCAGTGTATGTATTTTCCCGGGCACGGTTGCATAGATGAAAACTCGCGCAAAATCGATCCGAAAATATCATAGGATAGGATAGGATAGTCTTTAGCCCTTACGGGCAGCTATCCAATATACAATTACAGAAAATTCGAGGATTTGTGGTATAGATACATGATGTGAGCATAGTTTCCCACGAATCTCGTGCGCGGGGTATCTTTTTGCTCCCTCAGCCAAGCAAGTCTACCGGATTTAATATTCCTCGTGAAGCTGAATTCAATACATCGGCCGAGTCTGAGACCAAGGACGAAGAAACTGACGATGTGAAAACACAGATCGAGGACATGAATCAGAACATACATAGCACGCAGTCATATTTCAGCATCAAATACCGTACGGTAAGGCGATCGACGTGTCAAATCTGCATATGAAATGCTACACTGCAGCTCGGGGTACGCCCCCAACAGACGGTTTTGTATATCCTGCAGGGTTTGATGACCCCGGAAAGGCCCACTGCATAACTCCAGGCGCAATTCCCGAACACCGTGTTTGCCGACAAGTATGTTCAAGGCCTCAAATGTGAATTCGCATCCCAGCAGAACGACAGTTAGTAAGCGGGAGCTTGCTGTCGACCGAGCAAAGGCCGGACTTGCCCCGCCAGATGGTGTATCGATCATGTTGAATCCATGCAACACTAAAGTATGGAGTGGGGGCAGGGATTCCAAAAGTGACATCAAAGCTGGGAACGGGCAGTTAAGCGAATAACGGATCAAATACAGTGTGGTCACTTGAGAGCGGGCAAGGAAAGATTCAAGCTGGTGCATTTCTTCGTGTGCTGGGATGCCAACGCTAAGCCTAGTAGGAGAACTAGGAAGGACTATCAAAGACAACAATAGTCGTAGAGAACTGGAAGATACCCCAAGTAGTGTCAAAACCTTCAAGGAGTTCAACCTGATAGGAGTCGGTTGGTGCTCGACGTTTGCCCGGATTATTTCTATACAATCCAGCTTCAGTACAGAAAGATATGGGCTGGCGGAGAGGATGTCGGCAAGTTGCGATATGGAGATCGAGATCCTGCTATAAATGAAGCTAAGTCGGAGGTCGACAAGCCCGCGGTACGCAGTACTATCCCAGTCGAGCAGAACACTTTGCAAGTGGAGTGTGCGAAGGGACGCTAGCATCTTCTCTGCGTTCTCCGATGTGCTGATGGCGGTTCCATTCGCGTTAGCTTCGGGAGATAGCAGGTGGCTGTTATTTGGCCGATATACCGATAAATATCTCGCTAGATTCGGATTGCCATGATCAAGCCACAAGTTCAACACAGCTCCGATATAACTCGAGGGATAGAAAGTATACGACTCGATGTCAAGAGTACGGACGCGGCGTATATGAGGGGTAAGAGTTTGAATTGTCTCGCTAGTCTCGGGTTTGGCGCTAGGTCCATCGCCGGGGCGTCTCAAGCTTAGCTCGTATACATGCACATGCAGGGGGCTATCTGCCGATCTCCCAAGCCGGAGCTTGGCGAGGTTGCCTAGGGTTCTTGGACATATATCGATATGCGTCCACAGATCCGTTGTGGTTATCGCAATCCATCGCCAGTAGGCACCAACACCGGTGAAGTTGTCGAGACGGGTGTTTCTATCGTGTGCACAGGGGGTTCCTGACAGCGCGAACACGTAGGCAAGAATCTCGGGCGGAAGCGAGTTGACCGGAGCCAGTGTCGCCGACTTGTTCCTCGACTTTGCTAGTGACATGCGCGTGCTTCGCAGTGCCTCCTCCTCAGTCAAGGAAGCAAGCCTGGAGCCGATAGCGACCCCCGATCCGTCGACAGCGATGCGTTCGTCAGGCCGACTCAAACCCAGTGTAGTGTGGGCATTCCGAATGGTAGCGCACGTGGCAACGTAGGACCGAACCCCGGCGGCAAGTAGCGCACGAGCAGCCCCCTGGATTCTTCGAGCGTACTTGGTGGCTTTGCTGGCTTCCGCAAACGAAGAACCGTTCGGGTCGGCCAAGGTGGCCTGAGCCGCCTAGCATAATCGCGACAAGTTACTAAACGCCAAGATTGAACCCATTTTATACCGATATTTACATACCTTGGACATGTTGTTATATTGGTCTGATTGGAGTCTGCTCTACTCATGTCGGCTAATCATGTGATTATGTGTGGCGTTATTTGTCGATGACGACACCTGACAGGAACAAACGGCTCGCCGGAAACCATAGCGAGATGAAAATGAAGCGTAGAGCTCACAGGTGGAGATATGACTGTCGTTCTGGACCGACAATAATATGGCCAGGCGAACAGACGAAGCTAGTGGCTAAGGTAATCGAAGACCAGGGCGTCCAGAATGTCACCACAAGAGCAATAGGCTACGATGGCCGCTAGAACATGATTAGAAGAGTGCAGAATTTCAAGGGCCCATAGTGAGCGTATAAGCGATTCATATAGCCGACAGGCGGAACTTGGTACTCATACACTTTAAGTTTATACGCATATATCGTCCTGTGGAACAGAGCAGCACCTGCATGCGCGTGCTCGGGTCTACGCCAGTGCGAATTCTGATACAATGCAAGCGTGCAGAAGCAGAAAAAGAAATCAAGAGAGGAGTATAACTACAGGCTCATTACAAGAGAATAGAAAGGGTGAGCCTTAGAAGAAATCATAAGCCCTAGACAAACCGGGTGGGGCTGAGGCATGCCTGCGCCTGCTCCCACCGGCGGGGAAGAGCTATTGAGGTCGGCAGCCGGAGATGTGTGAGATGTCTAGGGTAAATTACGGCTGCGTCAATACGAAGTTTGCTATATTGAAATATGCGCACCATCAATGCAATCGTTTCGCTTTTCTTGGTAGCTTCTGGTACCCAGACTTAATGCGCGCCTTCCGGGTCGGGAATGACCGGTTGTGGTGGTGTCATAAGGCACTTGATTCATTTAAACATAACACCAACAAAACGATACTCGATTGAACATAGGCCTGGCCTACGCTACAAGCCACAATCATTGCTCGCTCTACTGTGAATAGTATTCTGAGCAATCCGGCGAGCCCTTTTTTCCAAAGTTTGTCATGACCCAGCTCCCTCCAACGAAGTTACAGCCCGTCCAACGTTTGTAGCTTCACGGAACGTGGGCTGAATCTCCAATAAGTACGCTGACAGGCCAGTTTTCTGTGATTGCTCCTAAACTAGACAAAGGGTATTCTTTCAACCTGCGAGCGTTATTCATCGATGGTCTCATATGCCCGAGCGCACGCAATACTCTACATAACTCTCACCAAGCCATTAGTTCTACAGTCAGACACATCCGGGTTCATTGGCCCGAGCTTAGAAATGTTATGGACGACTCCATTAGTATATAATCACCACGGGGGAGAGTCTAAATCTTCCAAGACCACATCTCACTTGGACATATCTTTTCAGCTGCGACTTACCTCTTTCTAACATGCCTTCCATTGAAGCCCCTGCAAAGATCCTTTTAACAGGTTCGTCACCATCCCTTGAGCCTCCAGCCTCCTAGACTCAATTTTGCCCCACGCTGTCCAGGTGCCAACGGATATTTCGCTACTTCCGCCATTAAAGACCTCCTCGAACGTGGCTACACTGGTATTTGCTGTGATTTTCCCTACCTTTAGCCTGTTGCTGACGATCATGTCAGTCATTGGCACCGTTCGATCTGCAAACAAAGGCGACGAATTAGTCAAGCTCTTTGCGGAATATGGTGATAGGTTCAATTACGCCATAGTTCCCGACATCACAGAGGTACGAGTCTGGGGTATGGTTACTAAATATGATGCTGAAACAGGCGTGCGATCTACCAGCCGACAGCCTTTGACCAATTGATCGCTGACGGGAAATTTGATGGCGTGGCGCACGCTGCCTCTCCTGTGCCTGCCAATCCCAAGGCAACCGTTGACGGTAAACCGTGATCAAGCCCATGGTAGCATATACGCCCTGATACTATATTATTTTATTAGACTTTTTCCGCCCCGCTATCGATGGAACGACAAACATTCTCAAGAGTATCAAGAAATTCGGGTATGCCCTCCCCTGCTTGGTTTGTCGTATCTAACCGGGTATTGAATTCGTTCAGGCCCACTGTCAAACGCGTCGCCCTGACTTCGTCGTGTGTTGCTGTGTTTCATTATCAGAACGGAGTGCAGCATACTGAGGTAAATGCTGGTCCGATCTTCTACTATCAGCGCTTACCTTCGCGTTGCTTCACAGGCACACTGGAACGAGACCATTTTGAGACTTGTCGAAGAAAAGGGCGACGATGCCTCGGCTCCCGAACTATATGTAGCCAGTAAGACATTGGCTGAGAAGGCTGCCTGGAAGTACGTGGCTGAAAACAAGGGCTCTATCAAGTATGACCTTGTTGCAGTGCTACCCTCATACGTAAGCTACTTGTATCGCATCAATATCTCGGTGTTCTGATTAAGGGCATGTTTGTTTAGATCATAGGAGTATGTCGGGCTATGTTATTGAGAATCCGTCTTCTTAGGCTAACTTTGAACGTTTACCAGGCCCCGATACATAATGTCACCTCGAAGGACCAGGTGCTCTCCGCCAACATAGTCGAGAGCTCCATCCGCCAATCTCGCACAGCTGAAGAGCTCAACAACACCGCGTATAACTTCATTCACGTGAAAGACATAGCAGCGCTCCATTCGGCTGCGTTTAGCCAACCTGATGCGGCTGGCCACAGGATCATCGGAGTAGCAGCTGACGCGAGCTGGCAAGCTATCTGTAAGCAGGGCGGATCGATCCTGAAGCACGTTGGTTTCTGACTGTGGTGGGTTGAAACAGACGATGCCCTTAATGAAGCGCCTGGGTTCCCTGGGGTGCCCAAAGGCAATTCCGGGTCGAACAACCGAGCTGACTCGGGCTCAAAGGAGTGGGATACATCCTATTCAAGGAAGCTACTCGGAAGGGAATTTATCGGAATAAAGCAGGCTTTCCGAGAGACGGAGGAGTTTTTCCAGAAGAAGGGATGGGCTCCCACGTCGTGAGCGTCTAATGATAGGTTGAATCCTTGAATCCTGGTTGTTGTGCGTACGTCGGTTAGGAATAGAATCTCGGAAACAAATAAAGTCTTCGATCATCAACTGGAGTAGTCGATTGACCGTATTGCCCGGCTGAGCGACTTGTTGATGTGGCGGCAATAAAGGCAGCAAACCATTTGAAATCCAAGTATGCCAGGCGAACGCGACTTGCCACTTGGTATTTCAGTTTGCCGCGCATGCATCGTACCACGAAAGCGGGGGGGACCCGCCCCAAACTAGAGAGGTGTGCTTGTTCCAGCACAGAAATGGTACAGAGTAAAACGATAAACAAGTCGAACGAGTTTACTAAATATTCAGATCTAATAGTGGTAGTACAGTGCAGCCAGGCACCAAAGCAAGTCCAAGTCCAAGAACGAACAAAAAAGCGAGAAGGAAAAAGGAGTGTAGATGTGCAATGCGCACTTCGAGCTTCAGGATTGGTAACTAGAGGAGCTAAACGAGTGGGTATATGGGTATCCAGCTCAAATCATCAAACAAATAGGGTCGGGTCGGTGGATAAGGCAGACGGGGTCGGCAGGGGAGCAAAAGGGGTCGATGAGTCGGTAAACGGGTTTTGAAGGATGCATGCGACGGTGGTAGTTCAAAGAGTGGTGGACGACCTTGAGACACCAACCTCTGGTCACCGCTCTTTCCGATCCCCAGCACCACGACTCCTGCGACAACGCCGCCAGTCCCCCCGCTGCTGGGGACCAACAGACAGCGGGTGGCCCCGGGACAAGCGACGTCGAACGTAGGTGCGCACACCGGCTCAGATCGAGACGGGACGTAGGATAATCGGGATAGTGTCATGCTCGTGTAGGGTATGGGGTCGTCGTGCGGATATTATCGTCGCGTCGATGTCGTTCGCTTCTGGCCCTCTTCGCTCCTTCCACCCTTATCTCCCTCTGCACTCTCATTGGCGACCCCGCCCTCCCTTCGACCCTGACCATGACCCACCAGGGACTGGACCTAACGTTCGTCTCGCCTTGCGCGCCCTTGTCACTGTTGTCCACTCTCCGCCTTGATCTCCATCAGGCTCACTGACCGCAAGCATTTGGCTACTCGATGGTGTCGGAACAACAGAGCGGGACAAAGGTTTAGGGGCGGTCAAGGACGTTGGGAGTGGCATGGTCGTCGAGACTGCACATGCACCCCACCAGACGGTTAGCATACGACCATAGCATTAATCACCGGCGCGCACCTTTCTGCGCCTTCTTGTTCTTCTTCTTGTGCATTTTTCGAGAATTCGCGACTAGTGCTGGCCTCTCGACTACGACTAGCGGGGCAACAGGCGTGATCTTAGTCCGAGTGGCATAGCGTATATGCGCCTCAAGGCCCGGTCGCCACAATTTGCCTGACAGAGAGTTAGCCAGTGTGAACAAAATCGAAAGAGTCAGATAGCCAGCTCACCCCATATGTCCGTCGAGATCCCCAACATGTTCCCGAATAAGCGCTTTGTCACGGAATAACCTGACACGGAGAGCGCTGCAGGAGCATAAAAGACATAAGTTCCGGACGGTAGGGTGTATAGACAGCTGTTACTTACAGTGGATCATGTTGTAGACTGAACGAGTCAGGGAAAAGGCCAAACGGAGAGCGAACTTGATGAAAAAGAAGACTAAAATAAGAGGCACATTAATTATTGTTGATGGAAGCACAGGCGTACGGACTCACATAGATAGACGGCGCAGCAAGCGACAACCAGACCGACCAAGCATGCGCGCACATGTATAATGAGGTATGGTTGGTCTCGGACGTTCAAACTGAGTGTGAACTCATTCGAAGGCGGGGGCGGCTCATAGACCATGAGCGAGGTCGGCCCTTCGAGCTCGTCCAATAACTCGAGGTTCGGCCTACGTTGCCCCAACTCGGTGGAGTGGGAGGCTTTGACGGCGTCGGAGGGGTGTACGCCGCCTGCAGGGTACGTCGCTACGGGATCTGGGACGTCGCCGCCTAGGACACACGCCCCCAAAACTGGAAGTGGGCATATATCGGGACCGAGGAGGGATGGAAGGGGCGGGACGAATATTGGTAGGAGGGCGGGATAGTTGTATATATGAATCGAAGAGATGATAGACGACTCGTTGCGGCCCGACCATGGAACTTTCTCGAGGTGGTGAATCCGCTCGCTCGCCAACAGCATTGCAGGCTGGGTATGGGCGAGTGGGTTGAGGTAGCTGTCCCACTGCTTCCGGAGGGCATCTACTGTCCGAGAAACGATGACCTTCAGGGTAATGGCAAGGTTAGAGGCGCGCTCGAGGATGCCGAGACTCGAGCGCCAGGTTGCGACAGCCACCGGCGCAGCGTAGAGTACCATGTCGCCCGCCCCCAGCGCCTCGGGAGCTGGCATGAAGGCACCTACGGGCAGCTGTAGCCCCGATCGGGTAAGAGCGGTATATCTGGAGAGAACGTTAGACCATGTCGAGTCACAGGCAAGCGACCTACGTGGCGTAGTGAGCGGCGCGCATCCCGACGTCGACGGCAGTGATGCCGGCGTAGCTGGATGCATCATGGGTTGTAAGGACGCAGAGGATCAAAAACTTAGCGAACACAAGGGTTGGGTAGAGGAATAACATGGTGGTGGATCAGTGGGGGGGGGGAGATCTAGACAGGCCGAGGGTTTTGTACTCGAGCATTTTCCCGGCCAAGAGCCATCGTCATTATATCTCCTATCTTTTTTTTTTCTATGGAGAAAGCGGCAATGTGTCACGTGATGAAGTCGCGTCCAGACCAAAAGCCTGCATATCCCGTCTCATGTCTCGCAGACGCTCTCATAGGTAAAATGGAAGCGTTTAGATATTTTATACGAGTCGCGAGGTGCAGACGCGAAGCAGCAGAGGCAAACGAGGTTCACACAGCGGGTCATGTGACCCCCCGTCGTCTCAAAACACCCCTGTCTTCCGCCTTTCCCCGGAAACCGCCGCACCGGTGGCCGATGATCGGTGATTGAAAGTTCCCCTATCCTCTCGGATTCTCGTGGGCCTAATGAATTGTTTGCCACAGAAGACACATTTGAGGCGTTTCCTTTTTCTCAACCTTGAGCTCGTTCGCCAAGGCTCAAATCGGGCTTCGTTCGAGGCCATTGAGCCCAACCAGACATTCACTTGATACACACAATCCATACCACTTTGGCTAGGGCATGATTTGTGCTACTCTCTTTGCTTTTGCTCCCAACTCTGTGCCGTCAGTCGGCATCCCCTTGAGGCTGTATGCTTGCCGCTTGTCGGCACAGCTCGGCAATTTTCGGCTTTGATCATTTTGATCTCTCTAAATAGCCACTTTCCGAATTTGTGCCATTTGTCAGTATACTTGAGTTCCCTGCCTCTGGCCGGGGGCCTTTCTAAAACTGCAAAGCGAAGCAGCAGTTTGATGCCCAATATATTCCAAGGCGATTCGATTCGTATCATTGACCGTACTCCCTATTACCTCTATGTTATAGTTTATGCCCGGCTCGAAAGGTACCTACTACTGAACGGGCCGTCGAGCACTACCCAAATAGCCGCATATATGGAAGTTTCAAGATAAAACCGAGGCTCCCAGAGTTGGGCCCTCGTACAGGCTTTTCCTTGCAAAAAGTCTGCGTTGTTTGTAAGAGAATGGCCTTTGATACAAGAGACGCTTATATATGCCGGGGGAGATCGTATTGATCCTACTGTACTTCAACCTCCCCAAGTAAATAGCCCGTGGGCGCCCTAATGAACCGCGGTGGAGCAACAGGGGCAGATCGCTGGCTTCACGCCCAAGCAAGGGCGGTACTTGCAATCTAGCCGTGTCGCAGAGATAACAAATCACGCTTTTCTAAACAAACTCTAAATTTGGGGTGAGGGTAAATGCTCGTGGTCTGTGGAGGTATGGTCCTGCCATGATGCTAGTTTGGTCGTTTGATGACCCTCGGACTCTTTTCGATGCTAGGACGACTATTAGCGATCTATTTTGTGAATATTGTATCGCGAACATATAATTATAGCTCATAATAATGCAAGCGGTAAAAATATGTCCAAGCACGGGAGTGAGACGTTCGCTCAGAGGCAAGTGGCACCTTTGCAACCACGGGCGCGTTTGACATGTCCGAACCGCCCGGCGCTTAGAACCGGCACGTGGTAGCTCGATCCACTCACAGACCTCCCATTCCATTTCCAGGTTCTAATCATGCAAGCCTGCCGTTTTGCCTCTAAAGCTGCCCGATTCACGCCTCCTGCTGCTTCTGGGTTGAAATTCCTAGCTACTACTGCACCAAAGGCACCTTCTGCGTTCTCCACCAAGCTTGCTGCCGGACCTTCGCTGGATGATTTTGTGGCGGATAATGTTGATGCTGAAGAACTAGGAGCCTCGAGAATAACTCTGGGGAACACGTCGCAGTAGGCACTCCACGAATTTTACTATTCATCTACGGCTCATGCCACTAGCCTAGACCGCGGCTTCCTTCACATCTCAAAACTAAGATTCCAACCGGACCATCATATACTAATATCAAGAAAGATCTCCGCGGCCTCGGTTTGCATACTGTTTGCGAAGAGGCGCGCTGCCCTAACATTGGAGAATGCTGGGGCGGTGGGAAAAAGGCCGCCACTGCTACGATCATGGTGAGTCGAGATTTTTGCTGACTAATTAAAGGAATGGGGTTGACCAGTTGCATGAACAATGTATAGCTGATGGGAGACACATGCACTCGTGGGTGCCGATTCTGTTCGGTAAAGACCTCGCGTACGCCCCCGCCACTGGACGTTCATGAACCCGAAAACACCGCCGAGGCAATCAGCCGGTGGGGTTTAGGATATATCGTCCTCACGAGTGTTGACCGGGATGGTCGGTAGACCTTCATTTAGCCATTACCGCACATATCACCGACACTATTTTTAGATTTAGCCGATGGAGGCGCGGCGCACTTTGCCTCTACGATAGCCAAGATCAAGCAGAAAGCTCCCTCAATACTTGTCGAGGCTCTAACTGGCGATTTCCAAGGGGATCTATCCTGCGTCGAACGAGTTGCAAGAAGTGGACTAGATGTCTATGCCCATAATGTCGAAACGGTAGAAGAATTGACACCATTAGTCAGGTATGATAACCCTACAGGCCCATGAGGTATATACCCGCTCACCTGCTGCTAGGGACCGACGGGCAACATTCCAACAGTCTCTCAAAGTCTTAGCCCATGCCAAAAGATCGGGCGCGAAAATCACCAAGACTTCGATTATGCTTGGTGTTGGCGAAACTGAGGAACAGATTATGGGGACACTCAAAGGTCTGTGTTGAGTCGACTACAAACTCGTATTGAGGGGTCCTTAAATTGTTAATAGCTCTCCGAGAAAACTCTGTGGACGTAGTAACCTTTGGTCAGTACATGCGCCCCACAAAACGTCACATGAAGGTTTCACGATATGTCGAACCCGCGGAGTTTGATATGTGGAGGGAGCGTGCCGAGAAGATGGGCTTTGCGTATGTCGCGAGCGGGCCACTGGTTCGAAGTAGCTACAAGGTACGTCACACAGAATAACTTATCAACAAATGTCCTTTTTCTGAAGTTTATCTGCAGGCGGGGGAGTATTTCATCGAGAATATGCTTCGCAATGGCTCTCATGACAAAGGCGCCTTGAAAAACGCACAACTTTTATCGGACGGGGCAGACTTGGCAAGTCAAAATGCTGGTATAGTCAAGGGATGAGGTGTTGACGTGTAGTGGGTGTCTATTTTGCTTTAGAGTTGTATGCGTAGCCTGGATTATAATATAAAATTACATTAACATTACCCCCGCATGACGATACGTCAAGTGTATCATCCTGTCACAAAAGCACCGGGCAAGCGGCTAATCTGGTGGTCGAGATAGGCACTGGCGCGTCCACTCCAGCTGTCTCCCTGCATCACAGTCCCGATGTGCCTATGCGCAACATATGGTTTCAGCCGACCTAAGTCTACAACGGGAAATAAGCATGCCGACACTTACATTTCGTACCGTACCGAGATCTCCTGCACTTTAGGCGACGGGGCGGCCAGGGGATCGTCACGATCGCTGATAAAACCCCAGTATTCGCGCGGCGGCGCACTAGGATCTGGTCTCCTATGGAAGTACATGGGTCGTGGAAGGATAGATGGGTTAGGGATGTCAAAACGAAGACGGACGCATATAGAGCGAACTAGGATTTTCCAAACATAAGTACGAGGATACTTCAATTGGGAGTGAATGTATGCCCACCAGTAAATATTGGCTCGCCTCCTTCGCTTATCGGAGACTCCAGGTTAGATACGTGTGGGGAGAAACTACTTTTTTCAGTGGTGTAGAGTAAACACACGTTCACTTGATCTCCCTCGGCCTTCCGCAAAACATTGTCATATCTATTCCGTTATTAGGAAAGAGCAGCCCCAAAATTACTCAAAATAGTACTCACCTAACCCAACCATCGACGGAGTCCGAGCTCAGCGGAAAGTCGCAGTCCAAGAAATAAGGTGTGGGGACTCCAAGTCTCATAGCACGAGAACACAAATGCTTCTGCCATTTGGTCGAGCCCTTGCCAGACTCCTTGCGCGTAGATTTGATGGTTGTGGCAACTTGTCGCCAATTCTGAAACGGGATAAATGCGTTCGCTTCAACTATCGTTTCGGTCGGGGGTGCTGGTTCGACCTGGCCCAAGTCACCAACTGATAACTTAAAGTTAGGCCCTAGTCCGTAGTAATGAAGCTCGCGTGTGATAGGCAACTCGAGGGAGTCCGCAACGTTCCAGAGAGCAAGTTCGGTGATAAAGTCTAGATCAATAAGGGCTTGTTCGACGGCCTTGCGCTGGGAGGTAGTTGTAGCAGCTGAAAGAAGTTCGTATATCGCTTGGAGAGGGAGGGCGGTGGCTGAATTTGAACGACCCACATCTCGAAGCAAATGTCTAGCTGCCCGCTGCAGGGCGGGAGAAAATATAAGTCAAGATCGTATAAACATAAATCCTTAAAAAACAGAAGTACCTTTGTCGAGTTATGACCTGAAAACTTAGACCTTAGAATGCCGGAGGGGTAGACGACTGCTTTCCCCGAAGGCAAAACGTTGATACAATCTCGCTATTCATACGTCAATCAAAGCTAGAGGGAGGTAAAATCGGAACATCCTTACATGCTTGATTCCCTGGAGGTAGATAAACCTTGACCCTTGCTAGTAAACGGCCTTGTACTCAACGAATTTGCCAAATGCACGGAGGCAAATCGCTTACCTGGACATCTTCTAACTAGCAGCTTGTGTCAGTCCTCAAATGGTATGTTGAATAAATGTTACACTTACGAAAGTGAGGAGAGCTTTTGCTGATTGGTTGAACCGCAAGAACTCCCCGTGGTCAACGCCTGGGCCTATACCGACTTGTTAAAGTCCCTTCGCGGTCAATAGAACATAATTATCTCACTTTGACTGACCAGTACGAAGGGGCACCACTCCAATGCGTATGGGTTTGATCCTCCGCTAAATCGAGGAATACTCTCGAGGCTAAAATACGTGAACTTGTTAAATGCGTTGGTTCACATAGAGCGGAGGGACGTACTTTGTATCGACACAATATCGCAAGTGGTTCCAGAATGCCTATTTAGATAGCAACATTAAGTTAGATGCGGATAATGTGCCTAGAAGTTGCCGACCTTGCGTTTGGCTTGGGCGGAACTGGTACCGGATAATTGCATCATGATTACTTTGCCTCCATCATAGGTGCCGGTAGCAACGGTCTTAACCATCGTTTTTCCAGATTCGGTGTGCCGAATTGTTATCTCATAGACATTTTCCTCGAGATTGAGAAGGTAGTTCTTGATTTTGGGTAACTTCTACTCAAGTTCAACCCAAGTTATGGCAGAGTGGTGGTTGTTAAATACTAAACGACATACCATTCCGTGCACTGTACGGTAATCGTCTCGATCGAACTGGCCGTTCTGCATGTTGTGTGGTGACTGCTAGTGTGGTTGGTACGTTTATCTTATGGCAAAGTGGAGAGTTAAATAGTCTTCAGCGAACCCTTTTGTTCCCGCTTGGTCCATGCCGAGTGGCCGACAACGTGCTGTGCTCCACAAAGGGAAAGGACCGTTACGCACCCGGTGGCTATGAATGGGCCGACGGCGCTTATCCCCTAATGCGTCTCACTGGTCCAAGTGCATCGAGAACCTAGGTGGGTTGCTTAGCCTCAGAGGTAGACTCCTTGGTATTTGACCGCAGTTTGACTATCCAACGCCGATATTCTCCAACGCAGCTTTATTGCATGTTGAGCCAACCTACAACTTACAAACGCGCGACTATGAAACAAACAAACAAAAAGAGGTCAAACAAACCAAGCTCCAGGCATCTTTGAGTATTCTTCCTCGTGCTCTCGGTCGGCCCTGAATTCCCATGAGTCCCCCTGCAGCGCAGTCGCCACGTCCCTAAAGCAGTTTGCCCCATTTAAGTTTGAATGCAAGCCCCGAGTCAAATTTAGTACTCACAGTTGATATGTTATCCTTATGTCAGAGACAGGCGGCTCTGGAGGAACCGTAGGATCAGCAAACTGACTCAAAAATCCCCAGTAGTGTCTCGGTGATTGAGAGCAGGGCTGCCGATGAAGATACACAGGCACGGTAATCTGGTTTGGTTCAACTTGAAACTTGAATCGCAGGTTAACTGCGCGTACTAATAATTCCAGCGTAACATGAGCATGCGGCTCAAACATACTCGGAACTGAAACATACTATAATGAATCGTCCTTGGCGGATATGAATTCCCCTTCGCGAATCTGTCAAAGGCAGCTTGATAGTCATCAAGCCTACGGGAAGGGGGGTTCCAGTAGTTGAGAACCACCCCGCAGGAAGAACGTAGGCCGTTTGCATTTCGCATAACGTTCTCGAAGCTATATATCAGAAACAATGAGTCAATCGTCGCCTCCATGCACTAATTGGGACCACCTACCTGAGCCAACCACGATGATTCGTTGTTTTGATAATAGGTATATCTGCGTCTTTAAATGTAAGACGTTGTCCATCCTTAAATGTAACCCGAGTAGTAATCTTATCCAGCCAGTCGTTCGGGCAGCTGCTGGGGTTGAGCAGAGCAGACGTGAAACTGGTACTAAGCGGAACCCATCGAGTAAAAGCTGCCTGAGATCGACCACTTTGATCGCCCACAAATGTTCCAAAGCTCGCTAGGTTAACGACAAATCCAGGACACTTTGGTGTGGTTTCGCATCTCCAGGTAAGTTTCAGGGGCACCTTGAGACTTTCAGCAATCTCGAATATATGCTGCTTCTTGACTGGTACATTGTGAGCCACCAGTGCAGCTTCGATTTGAGTTTTGAGCTTTTTGTTACTCTTGCAAGCATTGAGTACCTGGTAGATCTCGCAAAGAGGCAGCGCGGTATCTTGGACTTCGGATGTAACGTCATTTAGGATGGACCCTACCCAACGCTTACGATTGGAACCAGGGTAAGCTTGTATGCAACGGTCCGATGACTATGTAAGACCACAGACCTTTGTAGATTGTCTTCCTGTCAATTTTGGGAGTTTGATACCAGGTGGGTGTACTTTGGCTACCCC
>WSTG01000357.1:0-20013 GCA_019616325.1 Ceratobasidium sp. 394
CTGGTGTCCTAGTGTGAGTCTCTGGGTGCTCTGGAGGCTCTGGCAGCCTCTCCAGAGCCTGTGAGGTTTTGCAGATGTTCTTACAACTACTGTCATACAGCGCGTGGTGAACACGAAATAGGGGACAAAACCCCCCCTCGACGGACCCCAAGCACCAGGTAGGTGCCCAAGATCTCATGCGTATTATGACGAATGAAGTCGCCGTGCCGGCACTGTCGTGACATGGCACAATACTCGTGCCGGGAGGGGGTCGTGACGGTCAATGATAATACCTCTACTGAAGTGACTCTAATGACTTGGCGCGGATGCGAGACCCACACGAGCCACTTTAGACTTAATGAGGCCGACATATAAGCGGTGGGTATGGTGTAGGCATTATTTTCGTATTATACGCGCGCTTTTCTATTCGCTCCTTTTCTCGTTTCTTTGCACCCGCTCCCTAGGCGTTTGTGAGATAATATGTGAATAATATGTGTGTCATATCTATTTTATTACAGACCCACGAGTTCCTGTGAAGGCGTGAATAAACAAGAACATATGGCGATGAAACCTTCAGGTGAACTGTGGGGAGAATTGCCTTTTCAATATCCAGTTGCCCTATGCTGAGTCATTCGTGGACGCCCAGCACACATAAAGTCGGTGCAGTGAACCTAACCATATCTAGCATGCTACCAAAAAACGATAATCTACAGAGGCTCAGAGATCGAACTAAAATTCATCTATCTTCACCCACGCCCCCACGCTTCATCTCCCGCCTGAGAGCCAAGAGTGTCTCATATAGTCCGGTGTGTAGTTCAGTTTTGTGTGTATATAGATTGAACTCCACGGGCACTAGGCTATCCCAGCAACAAAGCATAAACCTGGGAGACAGGTCAACGGTTATATACGCAACTTGATCTCAGGACGGATGGGGAAGCTCACCGAGCAAGCTGATCGATAGGCACCTCCAGGTCCGTGTAGGTACTCTCCAGCCGAATCCTCCGTGAACTCATCGGCCTCAACAAGTACCGGGGGTCCACTTCTGGCACCCCTAAACCCCATAGAGTGATGTTGAGTACCTCCAGAGAGGAAAAGATGGTAAAAGTAGGGAGATCTGAGAGTTTGACACACTGTCCGCCTAATGTTAAGTGGGTAAGTGTTGCCCGCCATGTGCTGCAGCCCCCGAGTAGGTGACTTAAGGGTGTGTGGACCGACTGCCGAAGAAATCGAACATGGATACGTCTCAAGGGAATGCGGAAAAGTGTCTCCGCCAGTCGATCCCTCCAGTCTAGGAGGCGAGGATCGTGGTGGTCTTCGGGGGGGCATGGAAACCACACCTTCAACTCTTCTAGGCAGGGGGCTCCAACATGTAGCAAGTGGAAGGCTTGATCGAGATCAGGATCCAACCAGTCTGCTACGAAAAAGTCGAGGGTGGCCTTTTTCACCCTTGCGAGAAGAGGTTGGATGTTGAATACCGCACATGCCTCTGCCAGTGAGCATTGAGTCAAAACGAGTCCTGAGAGCTTTGGGAAAAGCGTGTTGTCCAAAATGTCAAGACCTAGCAAGTGCTCGCTGGGCTTGTCAGCACTCTCGGAGCACAAGGTCAGAGTCTGAAGGCTTGAAAGTCGTCCAGCAGCAAGCAAAACTTCGACACAGAGAGAATTACAGTCGAGACCTATATTGGTGACGATTGGCATGTTGTCCAGCGCTTGAACCAGGAGTGGCCAGCCACTAAACAAGGAGCCAAGGGGTTCACTCGCAACAAAGAAATCGAAATGCCGAAGACCAGGAGCGTGTACGAGTACGTTTTCCAACGCGAGCGACGCATCTGTGTGGATAATCCAAGGCGTTTCGTAGTCGATGTCAGGATCAGGGTTAAGTGTCATGAGACTGCGAGCTCGTATCGTCGAGCATCGCCCTGGTGTGCAGAATGTGGATAGAATCCTCGCAAGATCGTAAGGGTATATCTTGTTACGCGCGTGGACGATTTCGATTTTTGTCAAATTCGGGAAAAGTGGGGGTCCTGTGGCCAGGAGCTCGAGGTCAAGCCACCGATACCCCCCAAAAAGATGCCCAATGGAGAGCATGCGCACTAGGCTTGCGTAATATATAACTCGTTGACTTCTGAGAGCAGTGAAGTCAATAATATTTTTTAAAGGAACCTAGAACAGTCATATTGATGAAACATGTAGAACCGTCTAGAGCAACTACATAGTCTGGCTCACCTCTTGTATGGCATTTGCATTCCAGGGAGGCAGAGGCCGCAAAACAAAGAGCTTGACAAAGTTCTGCAAGCCATCAAGTCGGTGCCAGACAAAGGGTGCAACTGCGGTCGAGACAAAGCGGCTGACACGCAGCAAAGGTACACGCTCGCCTGTCGTGAGATAAGTGGAAATAGCGGCCAATAGTTCGGGGACCTTGGCAACTCGTGCACCGGAAGAGAGGTGGTGGCTGGAGGGCATGATTGTATACACGATGGTGGAGTAGTTGTATGAGCAGAGGGTTGGAAGACTAGTCGAGAGCACAAATATTAGACCACGTGAGCTATCTAAATACATGAACGAAACAATAGGGACCTTACGATCGGCCAAAATTTGAAATTTCTGGCCTACAAGCGCCGAAAGTGTGACCACCAGGGGCCAACCTTTTGTCTGGTGGGCCGACAACTTGGAATTTTCTCTTGAAATTTGAATCGTGCAATCTAAATGCTCATAAGTTCTGCTGTGCCAAGGATCAGATTGTTTGAGTCGGTTTGGGGCCTGTAGATACCTGAACTTGACTGGCCGCTCGGTGCCAAAAGACCGTCCGCGCTCTGTTTTCCTTGACCAACGACAAAATCTCAACCAGCTTACATGACAATCATTCTGATATCTTGGTTGCCCTTCTTGCTGCGCTTGGGACAACCACAATGATTGCACGGCAAGTTATTACTGGAGTATTCAAACTGGGCGGGGTAGGGTTATTGTCAGTTTCTGGGGAGTCTGAAAGGCCAGAAGGAGGTGAAGGGAGGCTCTTTGCACTAGATATATCATTATTACGCCCCATTGCATGAGGAGAAATACAATGTGGAAGGAGGGAGGGCGTTTGAGGTTAGTAGCTGAAAGTTAGGCGCCTGGCGGCCTGAAATTGGCGGCCAAATATTAGCCCATCCTAAGGTCCCTAACAAACCGGGAAGACCTGGTATAACTAGCACAGAGTATTAGAACACGTGAATCAGCAGTCCTTAATCACACGGCTGAAAAGCTTGAAGGAAAGTCCGGAAGCAGAGGGTGCCGATGTCTGCAGTTGACCGCAGCCAGTGGCGGTGCGCTTGGAAAGTCACACTTGGACTTCGGCTTTCAAGCAATCCGTAGGCAGAATACGGACCACCCTCGGGTCTACAGTGAAGCTGCGTATATGCCTAAGGGCGTTGTGACTTAACTGCGGCTCAGTGGCGAATTTTACGTAGGCCATTATCACTGGAAGCGCGCCAAATGTGGGTCATACGATCGAGGGCACGGTCGAGTTTGCGTCTCAGTCGACTTCATGCTTGTTTTTCTGTACGTACTTCAGCATATATGCACTGTTTTATGACGTTAGAGAGCTTGCGATCGAATCCCTATTTGCTTAATAATGTTGCGATCACATGACTTTTCCTATTTCTTTTCCTAAATTTTCTCAACCACAGCGTCAGTATCCCCAATGCTTGTTCCCCAAAACAGTGTGTTTACGAGCGTAGTCGCTGAGAGTGTCGATATAACTGAGCCTGAAGTACTATTTGGATAAGTTTGAGGAGGAGGGGGGGTACCGACAAGCCACCAAAGCATGAGCAGCTCCCCGTTGGGTATAGATTGGGCATATATCGAGCCTCAACTTCAGCTTGGTGGGCTGCGGGACCATTATTGCAAGTTTGGTGGCGAGTCACCTTGCAGAAGCAAGGTCACTCCCCCAGCTGAATCGGAGACGCTCAAACGTGCAAACCACGGATCTCGGCGCTTCACCTCCCAAGTTTCTCACGGTGGGACAACCCATGGTAGGATCTTTGTAAAGCGTTAAGTCAGTCACTTAGTAGCCACTTTCTTTGTTTTGTACGGATACATGAATCCCTGTATGATAGAAGTCATTTTTATGGGTGCTTCCTCTGGATTCGTCCTTCTGTTGCTTCTGTTGCGGCGATCGTTAGCAATGACTCGTATTCTGCTCGTAGCATTCGAGCGCGAATCAACTTAGAGCATCTGTTACCATCCCGACGACGACACCTTAGATCACATTCACCGCAGAGTGAGGGGTCGGAGACCTGCCCCGCAGACAGCCGCAAACCCTAAGGTTAAGCGCTGGGCGGGCAGACTCTGTCCCTGTCGACTCCCGGAATGTTGGCGTTCCACAGAACAGTGTGCACACTACTTCAGGATGCGTGACTGGTGTGTGTAACGCTGACTGATGCAGAACACCGCAACCGGTGCCGGAGTGCCCCTCGTGAACCAACACGAACCAACGCCGAACTAAAGCTCGCTGGGCTGTTTTCATATACATTACGTGCATATAGCCTCTGTTGTTGCATGAGCTAACTCTCTTAATCTTTAGAAAAACGTGAAGTCACGTTTCAAGTTCAGGTTCGATTGCCGGACCCCCTCGTCAATCCTCGGTTTAAGAACCTCAAGGACCCCAGGATTGGTTCCACCGTTCACGTACGTGGGTGGAACGATTATGTAACAATAAAGAATGACAAATAAGGATACACGTACAAACAAAAATAAGCGCCTAAGGCGCGCGTGAGACAGAATGAAACAAAAGAAACATAGAAAGCGCCAGAACTAATGTTCTAGCGCATGAATAATATGGACCTTACGGTCCACATGGCTCGGTTAGTAGCGAGGGTACGCATATACGCAGCCCTGGCTAAGCGCAGGGGAGAGAACCTTCTCTCCCTTGCGTACTGTTCCGGTTTCTCCCTCTCCTATAGTATATAAGGAGCCCTTACGGCTCCTTATTCCTTGTACTTAGTTTACTCTCAATTCACGATTGTTCAAGCTGGTCTATAGCTTTACGCCTTTAGTCTTACTCCGGCTTTTTACTTCGTTTACGTTTGTTTACTAGGTGCGCCGCTAGGACGCTTGTATTACTAACTACTTTTGCTTGTATTTACAGGAACCTTGCAGTGGGCTACTGTCCTATATTTCAATCAAGCGGGACCGCATGACCGGCATCGAGCTTGAATTGTAGAAATCCCATGTATCTAGTAGAATGTGCTAGAACAACGAGTCAGTAATCGAGTCAAGCATATATGCGCAGTATATGCGCAGCAAGGTATGCGAATGACTCACCGGGAACTATAGGGTATAAATAGGGGTGTTGTCGCACCTTTCATGCCCCATCTTTCTCTTCTACTCTCACATTCTTTTGTAATAGCTTTATATACGACTTAATATACATCTTGTTTCTACATGAATCAGTGACGTTTCTCAACAAGATTCCTCGAACTAAACGAAATGCTCAATTCCTCTCCCTTCAAGGCTGCGTTCCCGACTCGGGGGTTAGCAAGCGTGAACTTTTCGCCGCCGCTAACTCACACGGTGGGCCACCTCTTAAGAAGTTCAAGTCCGGACTGATCAAGGCCTGTACGGATGAAGAGCTTGGCCGCCTTGAGGCTTCGCTACAGCCATCTGGCTCCATGTCTTGATTGCCTGGGATCCCTTTGCCCTCGCCCTCTGCTATCAAGCCTGAGTGACATGCAGGCGTGTCTACTGTTTTGGAGACTAACCAGTAATTTACCTTGTTGTATTCAGACTCATCTTCTGTCTCTCTGCCGGTTCTTTTCCAGTAGTTTGTATCCTGGAATCGGTCCCTGCCGCCTTATCTGAGGTTCTGACTTAAAACTTAAAAATGTAACCACAGCTTCTTGTCTTTGTACGAATTAGTTTCCAGTTGATTGTATCCTGTAGACTGGTTGCCTTGCGTCGGTACAAAAAAATCTACATGTGTTTCAGACCACTTTATTGATCATACAAGCTATGAATGAGCATCTAGCTAAGTCAAAATCATGCACTTCATATGCTCTTCTCTTAGGGAAGCATGTGCAGAGGCAAGGTCAGGGGCCCGGAGTCGGGCCGCTTCAAGTTAGAATCGTCATGGTCGAGGAGAATTTAGGAAACGAAATAGGAAAAGTCACATGAATCGCAACATTATTAAGCAAATAGGGATTCGATCGCAAGCTCTCTATTTATGACAAGATATGTGCAGATTAGTTATATTGTGTGAAAGGGTGTTCCGGCTTATCCGACAGCTAGCTGTGCCCCTTGCAGCTGTAGCTGGGTATCAGCTGCCATATCACCAAACAGCTGCAGATTTAGCTCATGCAGATAGCCGGATTATCCATGCCAGCCTCTAACAGTGTAATAGGGGTAAGATCTTGACCGTATCAAATCTTGTTAGTGCCCGACATCTAATCTATCATCACATGTGGCTATGTGCTTAGCTTGCAGGTGTCTGGGCAGTATTCAATTTATAGCAGCCTAAATATCCCACCGTTTGCCCTAAATTTTGCCAGCCTGCTCCTCTTACAGTTCACCCTCCCATGATTCTTTTCGCGCTTTCAGGTTCTTATGTTCGGCCATCGTGACCATCGTCATTGGTAGGATCACGTGGCTGCAAAAGGTCCGTGGGTAGTGGATGCGAGTCGCGACAAGCTTCTGATTTGTTACTTAAGTTTTTGAGTCGGGGATAGATACTTGGATCTAATCCGGGTATTGTTTACGATGATTTCCGACTGCAGAAGTCTCACATTACTAGTCAAATGGCCACTGGTTTACCGATTTTGCCTCATCAAGCTCTGCGAGTTAGGCATAAGGTTTGTTGATGATGACATCTATAGGCTTGAAGAGATGGTACGCCAACCTAATGCAGCGCTGTAGGTGGTCAGTGGTCAACAAAAAACTTTGGTAAGCGGTCTATACCTTGCTTTGGTACACATGGTGAGAGCACGGACTTGACGGTGTGCCCGAATGAAACTATCACTAATTCCGTTGCAAGCCCGTTTGGATCTTCTTCGACTCGAAGATGGATAATTTCCAAAAACCGTGTATTCGAGACATGGAAGTGGGGACCTGACAAACCACCAAAGTACGGATTAGTAGCCTCAGACTTCTAGTTTGAATGGTGTGCAAATTTGGTTTGACCAAATCTTGTTCCTGGGGGCGGAAATTAGTTGTTTGGCTGCCTGGCTTGAACAGGGTGATCCACCTGAGTAAGCAAATAAAAATACAAGTTGACCCACGTGTTCCAAACTAAATCTTATCGACCAGTTCTGTTCGCCCAGCCAGGACCCAACGACTATCCACCCTGCTTCTAGCAGGGTGCTGGAAATACCGGAACTCTTGGTTATAATCTTCCATTGGCTGGCTGTTAGCCAACTAGATAGCTGCCCGTAAGCGCTAACCACTGTTCTATCCTATCAACGGCAATTTTGCCCACGTAAGTTGCGTACAAAGACGGTACAGTTTTCTCCCACCGAGACTTAAGACACGTTTGGCAGCGCTGTACACCAGTGTCTGTATTTTCCTAGACACAATTACATAGATGAAAACTCGAGTGGATGCCTTCCCGTAACGGCTAACGCTAACACTAAGCTAAGCTATCCTACTCTTGAGATGGAGCGATTACAATGTGGGGTAATCGGGTATTAGTAAAATATGATGTCATACAGACTTTAGAGCGGGATAGGATAGCTTGGGTTAGCTCTAGCTCTTACGGGAAGGCATCCAGTAAAATGGACCGGAAAATATTATAGGATAGGATAGGATAATCTTTAGCTCTTACGGGCAGCTATCCAGTGGATAGCTGCCCGTAAGGGCTAGCCGCTATCCTATCCTATCCTTGGGTATTTTCAAATCCGTTTTGCGTCATGTTTTATGTATGAAAATATACTCCGGAAAATGCCCAAGCCCGCATACAGCCCACCTGAACATGCCTCAAGCGTTGGTAGCTGACAACCGGGTTGCCTTGGTAGGAATCTTGCGTGCACAAAATGCTGTGGATAGGATAAAGCGGCGGTTGGCGCTTACGGGCAGCTATCCACTAGCCCCTTTGCGTTCAATCAACCAGCTATTCTTCGTATATGAAGCCCCCATTGTCTGGCGCAAAGTAGTGGGGTCAGCAATATTGCTTGAGCTGTTATCCGCTGCGTACCTCCCTATATTGATGGCAAGTAGCCCGTGACATCAGGTGAACCATCAGCCCTGATGTTGAATCCATTGCTAACACACGTTCAGGTTGTCCTTGACCCAAACACTGTGCCAAGGTTGAAGCAATACTTCATGATGGTCCGAAAGCTACATGTTCATCGTCATTTTACACATGGATATCAACGAACCTTTCCAGAATCACACTCCTCTCCTACCAGGGTTGAAGGAACTGGTTATTGGATGCAGGCACGACAGGCACACTCAACCGGGCTGTCAGAAACACTTGCGCTGTTTTGTGGCCCTTCATGCAAAATTGTCTGTGCGATTGCCGGTTCCCGGTCCAATACTCCTCGGATCAACACTGCAGACAGCACTCTGGCACTTGCAGTGCTCCACCCACATGCTGCCAGCTTGAAACATTTGGATGTCTTTGTCAAAGCTGATATACCTTCCTGGAATAGCTGGGCCAACCTAGCCACAGCACTGGCAGCCATGACGTCCCTGAAGTGCCTTGGGCTTGAGGCCAATACACTCTCCAACCCGGTTTTGGCTGCAGCGGGATAGATTCAAGGGTTGAACTGGTTATTAATGTAGGCAAGATAGTTGGCAGAGCGCTTATTCTTTGAAATGAATACAGCTGTTTATGAGTTATTCGTGCACAATACAGTGACTCTGAGATCATGTAAATAATAGAATTGTGGTCGTACAGGTGAGGGGGGCCGATCTATAAAAAGAAAACAACGAAATTCGAAGTTTGAAAAAATGGCCCATGACTTCTGGGAGCTTTCAGCTCTTCAGGCTATGGCCAGGCCTTCTAAAAGCAAGCCAACAATATACAGAGGTACAGAAACATTATGCAAGCAGATCTACAACAGAATCAAACCAATCACAAGTGTTTTGAAGTGTTGACCTGCAAACTTAGCTGCACTCATAACCCTATGATTTGACTACAACTTGGATAGGTTCTTTATAAAATTGTGTGATTTGTGCTCTTGTACCCCTGCATATGCTTGGCTTGCTTGTACACAGCCTGGCCATGGCCTGAAGAGCTGAAAGCTCCCAGAAGTCATGGGCCATGTTTTCAAACTTCGAATTTCGTTGTTTTCTTTTTATAGATCAACTCCCCTCACCTGTGCAACCACAAGCAAACATTGTGTGAGTGACTTGGGGTCACTATCATTCTGATAGTATGATCAGCCACCCTATCGATATCCCTTGTTCAGTTTTTACAGCCAGTGAAGTTGTGAAACAGTTGGGCCTTATATGCTTTACATTTATGAGGCAACAATTCATTAGCACTGTGAAGCTCCAAACCCAGTTGCCATAAACCCCTCCCAGCCCAGTGTGAGAGAGATGGCTAATGCCACTGGCAATGGTAGGGCTACTAGCAGTGTCACAGAAACGACCAAGAACTGATGCCCAAGTGTCACCATAGAACAAAAACCACCATGAATGAATATAAAGAAATCCTGGTGAGCAACTCCATGAGAATTTCTCCACAGTGACAGCCTTGGACCATCACCTCATCCTACAGGTTATCGATGTGCTTGGGCTCACACTGGGCCTGTTGATCTACTGGGTGATCTTCTACATAGATCAAGTCTGATTTATTTTGATGTATAATATGAAACAAGTTCCTGTAACACACTTGGTGGATGGGTAGGATGAAGGGAGTATATACAAACAACAGAAACTGGAAAACAAGGACGGAATATGCCATTTGGTTTTGCTAAAGTTGTCACAGCCTGACACGGTTGTGCCCTTGCCCTTTTCATTTTTTCTCTTTTCTCGTCATTTGCCGTCTTGTCAGCCTTTCTCTCATCCTTGCATCACCTTATTGGTGCTTGTACTTGTCTTTGGCACTAGTTGCCTTCTTGATTGTGTGCGCTGCTTGTGGAAACACTTCTTATCGTGCCTTGTGCGCTCGTCTTTGGCTTGCTTCTTGTGGCAACACCATTTATCTATTTTCTCTTTTCTTTTCTGTTGCATTCTCATGCACTCTTGTGTTCTGTTTTGTCAGTTCACATTTCTTTTATCTATAGTATGCTTACATGGTGTAAGTAGTTAGTCACATGCCTTGTCTTAGTCATTGGGTTTAGGCTGTAGGTCACCTGGTGTATTTGTCTTAGCGTTGTTATAGTTTGAGTATTTTCTGAGACTTGGTACAAGCACCTAAAGAGTGCCAAGAGTATGGATGGAGGTGCTTGCATGAGGGATCAGGTTCTGGGTGTATGTGTTGAACCTGAGAGCAGATCCACCAATGGATTTACCAGTTGATGGAGGCGATACACTCCAAATGATCTCTTTGAGGTATATGCCTTGGTCTTCCTATAACTAGTTGCCTAGGATAGGAGCAGGCAGGGCCAGAAGCCCCTAAGAATATAGTTGTGAGCCCCGTTAGAGGCAAGGTGTGTCCTATATGCTAAGTGATATAGATAATGTAGATTGAGTCCCAGAGTGCAAGTAAATGCCTCAGGATACATATATGCATAGCTAAATTAAAGACTAACCACACTTTTACTTACATCCCATCCTTTGAACACACTGTGTGATTAAGCCCTTAGGGCTACTTTGGTTAATAAGTTGGTAATCAGCATTGTAAGACTAGTCAATTGCTAAGACCTAAGTTGCTCTAAGTCCCAACCCCAATTGTGGTAACAATCTCCAGTATACTTCAGCAGTTCTACTTGCATGACTGCCATTGCTGCTAGTCTCCCTAAGAGATTAACTAACAATTTGATCAGTATTTAATTTAGCTATGCATATATGTATCCTGAAGCATTGACTTGCACTCTGGGACTCAATCTACATTATCTATATCACTTAGCATATAGGACACACCTTGCCTCTAACGGGGCTCACAACTATATTCTTAGGGGCTTCTGGCCCTGCCTGCTCCTATCCTAGGCAACTAGTTATAGGAAGACCAAGGCATATACCTCAAAGAGATCATTTGGAGTGTATCGCCTCCATCAACTGGTAAATCCATTGGTGGATCTGCTCTCAGGTTCAACACATACACCCAGAACCTGATCCCTCATGCAAGCACCTCCATCCATACTCTTGGCACTCTTTAGGTGCTTGTACTAAGTCTCTCAAAATACTCAAACTATAACAGTGATGACAACTGCAGGGCACAAGGTTGTCCATCTTACCATGAAATTAACCTGAGAAGTTATCTTAGTTTTAGTCTGAGTTTTATGCTAGATAGTGAGAATATGAGCCAAGGCTCTCATCAATCAAGACAAAGTGACAGATCTCAAAGATCTGGACAAGAAAACTCATCTACCAAATCACAGCATTTTCAGCTATTAATGAATGCTGCTGAACAATCTTGCTACAGTGCTCCACAAAATTGACCATCAAAAACCTCCATCACCAATGGGACCCCAGTCAGCCATCCTGTCTAACCTTACATAACCTCAAGTCTTTGTCAGCAGTAGCCTTGCTTCCTGGCTGCAGCTTGCAAGTTGTTTGGTTCCATTTGGCACAGTTGTTGCTGAGCTATGTCCCAGACAGTGAATCAGTTTGTACAATCACTTTTGTGGCAGCCTACCCAGGAAATGGTGCCTGGTCAGTGGAAAAGCATCCAAAAGCCCAGACAGCTTGCAGCTGTGCCCGGTGGGAGTGCTACCTTGGCCGCATCAGTGTGCCAAATTGTGATCACACTGCTTCCAATCCTGTGCCAGCATGTGCAGCACAATCTCGTAGCATGGGGGAACAACAACCAGAGCTGGTGCACCAGCCAGCTTTTGCTGGAGAACATGCCTGCTGCTCATGTAGGGGTATTCAGACAGGCTTAATGCAATGGGTGT
This sequence comes from Ceratobasidium sp. 394, assembly GCA_019616325.1. Classification (NCBI taxonomy): domain Eukaryota; kingdom Fungi; phylum Basidiomycota; class Agaricomycetes; order Cantharellales; family Ceratobasidiaceae; genus Ceratobasidium; species Ceratobasidium sp. 394. The sequence goes on from WSTG01000357.1 coordinate 11,954, forward strand.
GCCTTCAGCCTGTCTCAACTTCTGTGTCTTGCCAGAAGAGCACTGTGGTAGAGTCCTTGCCCCTGCCAGATACCAATCATGCTGTGTGGCACCAGGAGTGAGCTGACATAGGAGCCAATGGACACTGGTATTGGGTGCTTTATCAAGGGCTGCTTGCATGTAGAAGAAAGTGGGGTGCCAATAAGAAATAGAGTCTAGAACGCCCTTATTGCATTCCATTTTATCTATACAAATTTGGGAGAAGATGCATGATTTGGGGCCTTAGATTGACCCTTGCTCCACTTCCTCCAGGGGGGGTACATCCAGGAATACCGTCAGGGCTTCCTCGATATGTTCCCTGATGCTTCCCTCCTTGTCCCATTCCTCCCAATTGATGGGGTCGACGTTGGGCTCTGCTTCGTTGGTTGGGGGTTGCCCTTCCAGGGACAGGGACAACATACTCCGTTTGATGGATCCATTGTCCAACTTACCTTTGCAGAGGTCGAGCCAGGACTGGAAGTCCTGGAGGGTGGCCCCCTTATTGGCCACCATCTCGTACATCTCCTCATCCGTCACTGTCTCTATGCGCCCCCAGTAACAACTGGGCGGCATCGAGCAGAATTTTAGGGTCTCCTCATAGACCCTATTCCGAACCTCCTCTTTGGCCTCCCAATCCAACACCCTCCTTGCGGACTGTCTTGGGAGGCCCTGCTCTTTCCTTTGTCGTTTGGCCGCCTTTACAACAGCGTCTACGTTGGAACCTACCAAGTTGTCAATCACGTACATCAGCATATGCTTCAGGGCGGCTTGGGTTTTTGGTGCCCCCAAGTGGCACCACTTGAGTAGACCCTTTTTCGGGTTGAGGTACACCTTTTCGGCTACCCAGTTTTTCTCGTGGCGTTCCCTTCTAGGGATCCACCCAAGTTTCACTCCAGGCATTAGTCTGTTGGCGTACCTGCGGGCTTGTTCTATGTCGTTGTAGAATGTGGGCTCCTCCTGTAGAAGGCGGGAAAGGGTAATCGGCTGGCCCTGGGGTGCCCCCCTGGATGACGCCATCGGGATATGGTATCGGTTTGCGGGCATTGTGTGTATGTGCGTATGTATGTTGGGATGGTGAGTGGGTAACCAGTTGACTTGGATTTTGTAGGTTGTTCTGGGGCTCTTTTTATACCCGTTTCCTTCATGGCTTACTAACCCACTTGCCATTCTTCGAGTCATTGCTGGGTGACTCCTCCTGTCCTGGCATTGGTGCGTCAGGCTCTCTACTGCGCAAGTCCTGCAGCAAGTCATTCATGTTGGCGAATTTCTCGGCCCGCTCTTCGGTGTCCTCAATTGGGTCGTATCCCTCCCACCTTATCGGATAAAACAGTCTCCCTTTCTTCCATTTCCAAGAGACGATATGACTAATCTGCCATTCCTCTTCACCTTCTTCTGTTTTGATTGGCGGCAGCCGAATTTGCTGCTGATGGAAAGTATTGTCTTCCTTGTACTTAGTCAGTAGGCTGATATGGAAGACGTTATGTATATGCATTGTCTCGGGTAACTTGAGTCGATAGGTGTGGGAGGATATTTTTTCTATGATGTCGAAGGGTCCCCCTTTCTTGTTGTCCAGCTTCTTGGACAGGTGTTGCATGGTGATATTGGATAGGAGGAGCCATACGCGGTCTCCCACTTCGAATTCTCTTCCAGATGGTTCCTTCCTTCTATGGAGGCTCATTGCTGATGAGACTTCGTCCCAGACCCTCCTCATTTTATTTGTTATGGCTTCTGCAGCTGGTACAGATCGTTCTTTGGTTTCTTCTTCTCGAGGGGCCAACCATCGGGGGTTCTCTCCATACACTGCCTCAAAAGCGGACACCCCTGTTGCAGAGTTCTTATGCTGGTTATGACAGAACTCGGCTATGGGCAGCCACTTGGACCAGTTGTTCTGTTGGTAGTTACAGAATGTCCTCAAGAAGCCTTCTACCCATTGGTTGGTTCGTTCCGCCAGTCCGTCAGTTTGAGGGTGGTAGGCGGTAGAGAACTGAGGTTGGATCTGCAGTTTCTGGTATAGGGCCCTCAGGAATTGACTGTTGAAGGTTGGGCCCCTGTTGGATACCGTCCTTACTGGTGTCCCGTGTAGTTTCCATACCTCTCTGAGGAATATATCTGCCAATTCTTTGGCGTTAGTAGATTCTAGGCAGGGGATGAACTGTGCCTGTCTGGAGTACCGATCTATCACCATCAAAATACTATCATAGCCATTCGACACTGGTAGTTTGACAATGAAATTGTAGGCAATATCTTCCCATGGGCATACGGGGTTTGGCAGTGATTTAGTCTCGCTTGGCTGCTTGTACCCTTTCACTCTCCCACAGACCCTGCATGACCCCACGAACCCCTTTACCTGGGTAATCATCCCAGGCCAGTAGTATCCTTCGGATAGGAGCTCTGTGGTCCTTTGTTCACCTTGGTGTCCCGTGATAGGGTGGTCGTGGTACAGTTTTAACAATCGTTCTCGGATATCCTTATCCTTGGGAACATATACCTTCCCATTGTAGCGAAGAATTCCCTCTTCGATCTGGTATCTCTCAAACTGTTTTCTCACGGATGGTGGTAGGGACTCCTTTCCTTCCGTGCTGGATATCAGAGTTGTTGTCACGTGCTGACACGTATTTTTCTATATTTAATATCTTTTCCTTTCCTTGTTTCCTTTTCCGTGTTATCTATGTCATGTGACTCATGGAATATTCTGGAAGCGCTGACGCAGCCTATTTCACATGGTATATCCAATCGATGTACTTCTCAAGGCTGTGTAGCGTTTCCACATCTGTGTTGACTCATTTGTTTTCTGGTGGCTCTTACATGTATATAAGACGGGTCGAGTTCGAAGAGGTCTCCTCAAGAACTTGACCTCTTGGTCAATTTACTTGAAAGTTCTCATTTCACTCTTAAGTGTTTTGTTACGTGAGGGCTTGACAGTTGTCAGGGATTGGTCCTCTCCTTGGGCCTCTCGGATCTTGTCTAGGAGGTCCTCTGTAACCTCAGCCCTAAATCCTATGAACTTCTCTTCTGGGATCATGATCTGTGGGGGTATCGCTTCGTCACTATGGTCATGTCTTCTGGACAAGGTGTCTGGTTTGCTTGACAACTTCCTGGGGCGGTATTCAATTGTGAAGTTGAAGGATGCTAGGATAGTGTGCCATCTAGCATGTCTCCTATTCCAGACCTGGGCTTTATTCCAGAACTGTAGGTTTCGGTGGTCGGTGTACACTGTCACTGGGATTTTGGTTCCTTCCAGGAACAGTCTCCAGTGCTCCAGTCCCTGGATGATTGCCAACAGTTCCTTGTCATGGGTATCGTAATTTAGTTGCGGGGGTGTGAAACTCTCTGAGAGGAAGGCTATGGGGTGTAACCTGCCGTCTTTGCCCTTTTGATTGAGTACCACTCCCAGGGCCATGCCAGAAGCGTCCGTTTCCATATAGTAGGGTTTCTTGGGGTCCGGGTGGATTAGTACTGGTTCCTTGCATATCTCCCTTTTTATTGCTGTGAAAGCGTCTGCTTCTTCCTGTCCCCATATCCAGGGTGTTTCTTTTCTGGTCAGATTTGTTAGTGGTTTCGCAATCTTGTTGAAATCTTTTACAAATCTTCGGTAGAAGTTGGCAAAACCCAGGAATGCTTGCATTTGTTTTACTGTGGATGGTTCTTGCCATTCTCCTACTGCCTTAACCTTTTCTTTTTCCATGGAGATTCCCTCCAGGGTGATGACGATGCCAATAAAGCTGGTATGGGTAGTGTAAAATATACACTTGTGGGGTTTCAAGAACAAGTGGTGTTTCCGGAGCTGGGTAAGGACCTCCATAACGTGTCCGGTGTGTTCCTCCTTTGTATCAGAGTAAATCAGTATGTCGTCCATGTATACTACTACATAGACATCGATAATGTCGTGGAATATTTCATTCATGAAGTGCTGGAAGGTCGCAGGCCCGTTCTTTACCCCGAAGGGCATTACTAGGTACTCAAACAGTCCTTCCTTGGTTCTGAAAGCCGTCTTCCACTCGTCTCCTTCTTTGATGTGAATATTGTTAAATCCCCAGCGTATGTCCATCTTGGTAAATATTTTGGCGTCCTTAGGCTTTTCCACAAGGTCGGCTTGTATCGGCATCGGGAATTGGTCCGGTTTGGTAATTGCATTTAGTTTTCAGTAATCGACTACCAGTCTGAGTCCTCAATCCGCGTTATTTACGTAAAAGCAGGGGGACGCAATAGGTGAAGTGCTTGGTCTGATCTTCCCGTCTTTCAGTTCTTTATCTAAATACTCCTTGAGGGCCCGTGATTCCGCGGGGGACATTGGGTATGTTTTCGCCGGCCTGGGGAGCTCGGCTCCTTGAATGAAGTTGATTGCGCAGTCATATACTTGATGTTCCGGCATCTCACTGAAGCCCTCTTCTTGGAAGAGGTCTCTGTATTTGGAGAATTCCTCCGGGATATTTGGTTCGGTCGTTGGTTCTGTTGCCAGCTTTCCTATGACTTCATCCTGGTATGTGATGGAGAGATCTTTCCATCCAATGATGGGATCTGCTTCCTCGAGCCAGTCCCTTCCTAGGATGACTTCAACTCCACCTAGGGGCATCACATAACAGGTGCATTCCCAGTTCCTCCCCTCTATCTCGACCTTCAGGGTCGCTTTCTGGGAGATCCTTTCTTCGATTTCTTTTCCGTCTATTGCTATGACCGCTCTGCTATGCTTCAGCGGTGCTGTCTCTATTTGGTTCTCCTCAACATATCTCGTATCGACGAAGTTCCTGGAGGATCTGGAGTCAATAAGGGTTTTGGCGGGTTCCATGATTCCCTCCACCGACACATAGATGATTGATTCTCCATTTGATTTCTTGAGGTAGAATACATGCGTCGGGTCGGTATCTTCAGGGGCGTTGGACATGGCGCTGGCGTCCCTTCTTAGTTTTCCGACTCGGGTTCAGGTCCCTCCTCTCCTATGGCCTCTTTTCCTGCCTTTCCGTATGTCCTTTCCTTTGTAGTGTTAGTCCACTTTCCTCTACAGTCCCTTATCACGTGTCCCGGTTTAGCGCACTTGAGGCATAGGCCTTCTTTCTGCCGTCATTGTTTCTCCACGTCGGAGACCTTCTCGATGGGGTTTCCTTTCTGGGGTAGAGGGTTTCCTGCCTTTCTGCTTATTGTGGATGGTGTGGGGTCCTTCACCACTACCATTGATCCTGCTTTTCCTACCAATTGTTTGGTGGCGAACAGGATATTGTCTGTGCGGCAGGTGGTCGCTATCCATTCCTCGAGTGAGGCCTTGTCAAGACCCCCGTATAGTTCCATTTTAAGCAGCTCCTGTCGTACATCTGACTTGAGTCCTGCCTTGAACTTGTTGATTAGGGCCTTGCGGTTCCATTCCACCTCCTAAGCTAGGTTCCTGAATTGGGTGGCGTAGGCCTGTACGCTCCTTTCTTGCATGAGCTTCCCCAGGTCGCGGATGGCCTTTTCCTTTTTAACAGGGTCTCCAAAGTTCAGGAGGAAGGCTTCCTTGAAGGTTTCCCAGTCTCGCAGGAATTCATGGTCCTCTTTGGCCGCAAATGCTTTGACTAGCACTTGTGCCCAATTGCCTGCCTGCCCCGAGGATATGTTTAGTAGTGTGTGGTTCATTTTGCGTCTGTCGTCAAGGGTCCCTGGTTCATAATCATCGAACAAGAGTTCCATTTTGGTGATGAAGGTTTCTGCCTCCTTCCCTTTCTTCCTGTTATATGCCTCTGGCTTCTTAGCGCGCGCTTCTTTTGGGATCGCGGTTCCTGCTGCTGTAGTCTGATTCATGGTGGTGCCTCTGGACCTTGCTTTCCTTTGGTCGGGCTTCCTTCTTCGGTCCCCTTTGTCGCCACTGTCGTCCGGACCACTATCCTCTGGACCTCCCTCCGGCGCCCTTTCCGGGCGGGCCGTGGATTCCCGTACAAAGGGCCTCCTTCCTAATGGGTCAGGCCCAAAAAGGGTGTCATCCTCTCTAGCTTCAGTCGTTGGCATTCTACATGGAGTTTCCTCCTTTTTACTCCCTTTGACAAAGGCTTCCATGCCATTTGCCAGGTCAGTGGTTCGCTGTTCTATAGTGGTGGTGATATCTCCCGTATCCTTGGCCGCTTGGCTCAACTCGGTGAGCCTCCGGCCTCAGGTCGCCATCATGAGCCCCATGCTACTTAGGCTCTGGCTTTGTGCGACTAAAGCTGTGTTTACTCCTTGATGGTTTCCCCGATGGCCTCGAAGGTGGCCTGTTGCTTTTTTGCCTCCGTGGCCAGGTGGTACGTATTGTTTTGGGAGCTGGCCGCACAGTCTCGGGCTTCCTGCAAGGTTCGCAGCATTCCTGCTACAGTTCCCTCTGTTCGGATGGAAGGCTCGGCGCCCCTTCTGATCTCAGTGAGGGTAGCCTTTTGGAGGGTCAGAAGACTGTCCCTAAAAGCCTCCACAATTAACTGGATTGGGTTGGGGAGCCGTGGCGGGGCCAGTCTTACCCCACTTCCCATTCTGGGGGAGTTCACCGGAGTCTGTGGTCTGGTATCAATCCTCTTGGCTTGGTCTACTATTGTACGAGTCATGTCGTCAACCTCTTGGAGGGAGGCATCGGCAGCCGTAGTCTCGCTCACTACTGGTGGCAGTGGTGGCTGGTCGAGGATGAGGGAAGAGTGCCGATGAGGGGTAGGTTGTGCCAGCGGTATTTCCGGCATGGTGCCTGGCATGTTGAGGTGAGTGGTGTCGGGATCTGTTATGTCTGCCTCCGGTGGCGGCACTTCTGGTGGCGGGGGTTCGTGTTGGGATGCCCATGACACTGCTCGACTCACCAGGTGGGTCTGATAGCATCCTCCTGTTTGCTGTTGTGACATAGTTTCCCGTGTGTCTATGGATCACAAAGCCTGTTCCGTGTTTCTTTCTGGTGCTGTGGTGAGCCACGAGTTAGGTGAAGTTAGCCTTATAATGTTATGACCTGCTAGTTCTCTGATCTAGTGGCTAACGGTGGCTTGCTGTTCTGTTTACTGTCTGTGGTGTTTATGTATGTACTTCGTATTTATTGGACTCGTTTACTACGTACTAGTTGGTCTCGGTGTGGTGGACAAGATACAGTTAGCCTTACCCTTTCTTATATACTATGTGGCTACGGTGAGTCATTCTCATCCACAGCTCGCAATAATAACAAGTCATGTGCAGCGTCGATGGCCTATCAGGCATCACCAAGACAGTCACGTGTATTTGTTTACTGGTTACATATACTCACTCCTCGCTTGTTTTGTGGCTCTGAATCTTATAAGAGCCGCGCTTAATCCTAGGGTCATGTGACTACATGCTTAGTCACTCACTCCTCGCTCCTGCATTACATGGGAGAGATATTGCAGGAGTGAGTTACGTAAGCAGTGGTAACCACCGTAGGCGCCAAGGTCATGTGATCGGTGAAGTCGATCAAATGACTTCGGATAAAATACTATAATTACCTAATTAATCTCCTTAGTCTAGTAGTGTTGAGTGCTAAACCACTAGGCGCTTAGTCGTCATGTGCATGGGTCATGACACCATGGGGGACTTATGACACACTACGGACACAAATGTACTCAAGCCCAAACATACGCCTCTCGACACTTACATTGTGCGCCAGCATAGTGGAACCTATACCGACACTCTGCGCACAATATTAGGCAATGTTAGGACATGTATGTGCTGTACGTGCACAATAGGAAACCAAAGGACTGGATGAGACAAGGTTTCGGGTAATGTTTGGACTTGGCCAGTGCTCTTTGTTTACTGTTAGTATAGTTCCTGTAGACTGGATCTATTTGTACATACAATCAGACTGATGGGTATATAAGGCCCTGTCGGTCAACCGTTTAATGCATCTTTTACCTACCTTTTACTTTGATCCCCCATCTTGAATACACTGTGTGATCAAGCCCTTAAGGCTACTTTGGTTGATAAGTCGGTAATCAGCACTGCAAGACCAGTCAATCGCTAAGACCTAAGTCGCGCTAAGTCCCAACCTAAACTGTGGTAAAGCACTCCAGTATACTTTAGCGGTTCTACTTGTGTGACTGCCATTGCTGCCAGTCCCC